>JAGFPH010003496.1:0-24032 GCA_018207615.1 Philaenus spumarius
GGAGTGTCAGACAACATGGTCGTAAAAAATGTCAACCCCCAGGACTTGCGAGGGAGGTTTAAATGGAAATTTTCAGAAATTGTATTTTTTGTCATGACCTTTATGTTGAGTCCTCGAGCATCTCTTTTGCGATCTTGGTGGTGGGGGGTTAGTTGTGAGGGTTAAAATACAACGGGAAACTGGGCAACATTTCTAATATCCTAAATGTAAAAGTTGTTGCTTATACATCAATACCTTTTAAGAACTTGAACTTCATTTTAAGTGCTTCAGAACTGACGTTATGTTAAAAATATAAAAATATCGCAATTTACCTCATCTGCACCGTGCTATAATATAGTTAAAGACCTAATACAAGTTAATATGTTTACGTTCACGGACGTTTTCGGAGGCTGCATGTCGTGCTGAAGAAGTGCATAGTGGTTTTCATTCTTAGGAGCAGTTTCAGACGCCCTACACAATCTCTAAGCTGAGTCAAAGCACTACTCGTACGACGGTTTCAGTACGGTATCACTTGGCGGATGTTTGTGACATCGTTCTTGAAACTCTTCAGCAGTTCAAACTAGAACACCTTTTCTGTAGGAGTGAAAATAATGCTATACGATATCTTAGTGGTAAGAACCAGTACAGCGTTAACTAGAAAAGAATAATAAGCAAAGTGGCCTGGCAACAATCTAAAATGTAAACAGCTGTTTTAAATTACAGCAGCTGTAATTTTAGTACTGTTTATTTTAGCGCATACTGTATATCTGAAACTCGGAAATGAACAGAATTGTAGTTGAGGTGCTAGCGTACATCCTTAAGAATAAGATTGAATCCGAGTGAAGTCAATGGATGTTCGTGTAGTTGAAAAGTGATTTTCAGAAGAAGGTAGAATGTCAGTAAGGTTGGCAACAACAAAAAAGTTAATATGTGCGGTCGTGGGACCTCCGTCAGGAAAGAAGTTCATCACGCCTTTTCTTCAATTCTTTTACCAGCCTTAACGGCAACATACACATAATTTTAATCTTTCAACTGCCGTTTATTATTAGATTGTCTTTCATACAAATATTTACTGTTTCCATACATTTAATTTTATTATAATAAAGGTGTAGAATTAATTATAACATCAAAGCTAAAATGGTAAACACAGTTAAACGTCCATTCATTGTAAATACATTCAATAAACATAACATGTTTGTTCATCCGTCTAGGCCTAACCTAAAATTATCGTGTGTATGTTTAATTTATTTTACCTGTCTTAACGGCAACAAACATACAATAATTTTAGGTTAGGCCTAGACTTAAAATTACTTTCTAGGCCTAACCTAAAATTTAAGCGCTGAACTACCCCGGACGGAACCGATCTTCTATTAATTTAAATTGATGAACCAAAACACATGTTTCTTGAATGTATTTACATTCATTGCCGTAGCAACCAATTTGGTAAAGGTTTTTTCGTTGCTCGTATTTTATATTTATTTGTCATTGCCATGGCAACCAATTAGTAACACTTTTTTTCGATACGCATTACATTTTTCTATTTGTTAACTCTTACCGAAACCCGCATTAAAAACTAAGTAATTGCTTGTTTTTAATTATATTGCTTATAAAAAGATTTTGAAACGACAAGATATGCGCAATACAAAGTCATGAAGGCTGGCTTTATTACCAATGTTCGTGGATGTGTGTTAATGTAACCACAATGACTGCATGAACACGGTGTAAGGGACTACCCTAAAATTTAGGAAGTATACACATTTCTGGGCCTCTGTTGCAAGCAAAACCTCACGTAATATTTGTTACACAGGTAAGGAAGTGTTTTGCACGTCCATTGTTACGTAGCGAGGGTGTTGTAAAAGCCTTGATAAAAGGGAGGCGAACTACCCTTTCCCTCCCTCAGGGGTGATCAGCGTAATCAAGTGGCCGAGTATTGTTGCTCTGAGGTGAACAAACGTCATCATCACGTTATCCCTCTCTCTCTCTCTCTCTCTCGCTCTGTGCGAGGGAGTAATTTCTTTTCTACGTTGTTCTTCACCTTCGAGACGAAATACAAAGGTCGTTAAGGGAGGAACGCGTGAGGCGCATGCGTAAAGAGGTTGAACGGTGAACACGTATTTTCGTCTGATTGTTTAAATCGTACGATTGTACAGTTCATGAGATCCCTGTCAGGTGCGCAGTAGAGAAGAAGATAGTTTACAAAGTTAGTAAAACATCTACTGCGCATCCATCGGCTGTGGAACACACGAAATCAATGAACTATCCACAAATATTAGAAGCATTACATCTTGTAATTTATTAGCAAACTTACATAGTAAAACCCAAGGACGGGAATACCAAATGAACACCGATCAAGGTCCCAACAACACGTTTTGGGGTGTCATTAAAAATAATATATATGTGTTGGCACTCTAGTAGGGTGTTATTCTGCACATTTTGTTTTTTACGCGACCTTATAGCTCGCTTGGTTCCCACAAAATCGATCAAAACGTAAAATACCACAGAAGTACCCTGGGTTCAAAGCCATGTTGTGGATTCTACCGTGGGGTTGGCGTGCGAAGCACGCAATTCATTGTATATTGAAGAAACTTCCAATACGGGGGTTGGCGTGCGAAGCACGCAATGCTTTGTTTGTTGAAGGTACTCCCAATACGGGGGTCGGCGTGCGAAGCACGCAATGTCTTGTTTGTTGAAGATACTCCCAATATTTGGAATGGCGTCCGAAGCACACAATGCATTATGTATTGAAGATAATCATAATATGTGGAATGGCGTGCGTAGCACGCAATGCATTGTGTATTGAAGATAATCATAATATGCTGAACGGCGTGCGTAGCACGCAATGCATTATGTATTGAATATACCCTCAATATGCGGAATGGCGTGCGAAGCACGCAATGCATTGTATATTGAAGATTCTCCCAAAATTCGGAATGGCGTGCGAACCATTTTGCAGCTATTCAGCACCGTCGTGAATAGACTTATTCCCCAAATTGTTGATTGAAACCCTAAAACATAGGCCTATAAACCTAATTTTGGAAATTTTCTCAACCCACGTCAGCGGTTCAGCTGCGTGGTCAAATTATTATTTATTTAAGTCAACAGCAGATCTATAAGCAACGAGATTTCAAATTTCTAAAATTATATTGCGTTATTTTTCGTTGAACTGCCTACATTTTTTGTTTTCCAGTTTTGTTTTAACTATCATTTTTTATGTATATTAAAGACTAATTTTGGAAGTTAAACAATTGTGATCAATAATTACACTTACTACCGCAATAATTGAATGACATAACTGCGTTCATACCAACAACATTGTTATCAAATCTGCGGAAGTTGAACAATCCTGATGTCTAAAATTGCACAAATCTTTATTAGTCTAGAAGGTCAGTATCCAGTCTAAAAAAACGCCTCTCTATTTAAGTAAAAAGTGGTTCCACCTGATTTGCCAAAATTAGGGAGTACGAATAACCAAAGTTGTAATTTTTTTTTAAACTTTAGACACTACAACAAAGCATGTTAAAACTGTATGTTTTTGTTTGATCCATTCTGACAAAGTACTTTAATTCATTGATTAACCACTATTATTGATAGAATACACCTTGAACACATAACTCACAACTAATATGTTTATTAACTCAAAAGCGTTTCAACGACAACGTCGCCATCTTCAGTAAGGCCCGAGGTGCAATCAAACTATAACTTATTTGACTCAAACTCATTTATAGTTTGATTATTGTACCTCGTGCCTCACTGAAGATAGTGATTTTGTCGTTGAAACCCATTTAAGTTAATAAAAACGTATTAGTTTAAAAACTTTAAATAAGAAATGATGTTATTGTTTTTAATTGTAAAATATAACATAAAACGTATATTTGGAAAATGATTTTCATCAAATATTTTGCTTGTTCTTTTTCTGTATAGGATATGGCATCCCTATGAGAGTCTTCCTACTGGACATATCCACTCAAAGTTCTACATTATCCTCAGTTCCAGTACTATCCTCAGACTCACCAATAAGCTTTACAGGAAAGGGACAGTTGGGATGTTGTCTTATTGGTAACATAAAACATGAACACATAATCTCACAACTAATACGAGGACTAACTCAAACGCGTTTCATCGACAAAGTCGCCATCCTCAGTGATGCACGAGCTGCAATAATCAAACTATAACTGTTGTTATTTTCATAGTTTAATTATTGTAGTTCGTGCTTCACTGAAGATAATATTCTTGTCGAAACGCGTTTGAGTTAATAAACATGAGATCCTGTGTTCAAGTTTTATTCTATCGATATATGTTCTCACAAGTCAAGCTCAATATTTACTTACACTATTAAACCGTCTACTCTTCAAAAAGGTCTTTGTACAAGAACTCCTATTGATATTACCAGAATTCTTATAATATACTCTCTGACTTTTGTGCCTTCATGTTTGGACTTTTTTTTCGATTGGAATATAATGCGCCTGGGGTAGAGGAGCACATCGTTTAATAAAAAGTTTATACTCGTATATATCCTAAAAGTGAATAAAGGAAAACTAAAACCGTACTCAAATTATATTTATTTGAATTACATTTTTGCTTATCTCAAAATGCGTTTCGGAGAAATTTTTGTACAAAACAAATAATTTTTTCTGTCTGCCATTGACATTTTTGATTATAGGTATAACTGAGGTGAAAAGAGACCAGGAATGGTCAAAGTACAATTTTGATAGGGGTAAAATGGAAAGGGGTAAATACTTTAAAATCGTTTTAAAATATGATGATAACAAGTATCCTTGGTAACTTTCTACAGAAAATCTAATATTATTGTATAGTAACAAATTCTATTTATATACACATAACTTTATTATTTTCAAACATGAGCATACAAATCAAAAACCGTTAAATTTGTATGGCTTTATTTTGTACAATAATTAGATGATAAACGCATCTATATACTGTAGAACGTAACGAAAAAATGAGTGACGGTAAAATCCGATTCACCGTCCGCAAAATATTTTGGACGTGGTGCGCCTCAATACACTTCAAAAAACGTTAACTATGTTTTTGTATTCAGACTGATTCTCTTTACTTTCTCTTTACCCAACAAAGCTTGTACCACGATCTGCAGTTGCATTGTTTAAACGACACGGTGAATAGATACAATTTCCTCTGACTTGAACCCTAGCTACGGTCGCGGTTAGTATTCAGGTCACAACCGCATGACCTCAGGTCGGATTACTTATTAGTGGTTATCCCATTCGGTTATATTAATTAGGACTATTGATTTTGGTTCCCACCAACGAGTTTTGACATTTCTTCTGCTAAAATTGTAATTTAAGTAGAATTTAATTAATTTATATCGTGAATTTGAACTTAAACTTGTAGCAGCCTTTATTTGTACAGTTTTTAAAAATTCGTTTGCTTATACAATTTTTTGAAAGAAATCTTGACATTTTTGGACTAAGCTATACCTTGAAACGTAGAGATTGTGTACTTTCCAAAAAAATCTTTCAACTAAAAATATAAAATTAAAAAAAGGAAAAAGTGTATCGTAAAACAAAGATAGATCTTTAGTTGGAAAATTACAAATTTCAAACATAAATAAAAAAATTTTGAGGACGACTTGTTAGAAAATTCCTGTCAATCATGCAAAACTGTGGCCTACTGCGTCAGGATCCAATATTTCCATTAACACCTGATTTTAAACTTTGAAGCACTTATTTTGTATTCAACTTTTAGGTTAGGTTTTTATTAAATTGTAGACCTGAGCCTTGGTTCTTTTAACCTTTAGGCTATTATAACTACTGTTATAAAATGTACGAAATAATTTGATTTGAACATTTAACTTTATTTACCAACTTAGCTTTGGGGTTATTATTAATCCTACACCTTTATTATAAAGAAAACATAACATGTGTATAGAAGGTCCCAACGGGGTTGGCGTGCGGAGCACGAAAGGGTTTCCCCTAGTTTACTGTAAACTTAACTTTTTAATAAAACCCATTTTAAAATTTCATAGCTGTTATAGTTACTGAACACATGTTTGTTGCAACCACAAGTATTTGAAAAACGTCTATAATTGAGACCAATTTTGTAATGTTTTCTAAATAATCACACAAAAAAAACATTTTAAATAAATAGTACTTCATTTTTACATTGATTAATAATTCAAACCTATTCCTGTTTAAACCGAAAATCCGGTTGTAAGTAACCAATAGAACTGTATTTACAAAGAACAGCCACCCTTACTTGGGGCAATTTCTGTATGTTTAATACAGACATAACCCATAAATACCGACACATAAATGTCATACAACGTTAGCTTCCACCAACTTGCACCAGGCTGCGTCTGTAATACCCCCACGCATCGTTGAATCTGTAAGCTTCCCGGAAGAAATCCAGTAGACATAAAAACACCAATGAAACATAATAGAATCAATTCCTTCTTTTTATGGATGTAAATAAACTTGGTTTTATTTATCCCGTAATCATAAATCATAAAGAAAACTTTAGGGTTGGTAATAAATCTGTATTTATAATATAAAACGGAAAAGTATGTACGCTTTTTGTTTGTTTATTGCAATTTAGATCCAAAACAACTTGTAGGCCTGTGATTTTGATGAAACTTACCGATATGTTTAAAAACTGCAGTCCGAGTAACACGGGCTAGGTTTGATCGGGCTAGATTTTCAAAACGGGGCTGAGTGAAGAATGAAAAAGTGAAAATGTAATGTGAAAGCTGGCTAAACCGTTACAAATAAATCAAAACATTAAGAATCTTCTTCACCTTGCATAAAACAGCAAAAACACACCTTTCGTACCAACGTGTTTCGGAGGTTGTGAACCTCTTACACTGTTCTTAAATTTCTTGTTTCTCATTCCTCATTGACTGAGCGGAAGCGAGGTCCTTTTTAAAGATCGTTCGGCATCTCGTCTGTCGGCGATTTGGATAAAATGCGTTTTTCTTCAAATTTGGCATAAATGTTCCTTGAAGTGAATTATTAGTACACAGTTTTCAAGCACACTTTATAGTAAAAGTAATTCTAACAACACATTTTCAATGATTTCAGCAGCAGTACTTTTGAAAACAGAAGGAATAATTCAATCACGCAGCTGAACCGCTGACATGAGTTGAGCGAATTTCCAAAATGTAGTTTATATGCTATAGGGTTTCAACCAACTATATGGAAAATTTGTCTACTCACGAAGGCGCTTAATAGCTGCCTGCGTGTGCGAAATATGTTAGTAGAATTGGTTTACACCTCAGCCTCCAGCCCCGACTCACGCGTTGCTTCGTTCCGCTCGCAGAGAAAAAACTCCCTTTACGAGATTGCATGTCGGCCTTGGATCAGAAAACTGGATAAAATCCTCCGCATGGATTTTAACCGGGTACTTTTATATTATTTTACTTTGTGGTTGGTTTTGGGACAACCAGATGGGCTATAAGGTCGTGTAAAAAAACAAAATGTGCAGAAAAATATTCTATATTTTATTGTTTGAGATGCAACTCCAAAAACCGTTTCTATTCTAGTACAAAAGATCTAAAAAAATTAGTTTTGGTCAAAAAACCGCTTCCGTTGATGGATTCTTTTTCTTACGAACTCGTCTGAACGACTTGGAAAACCAAAATGTGTACCAAATGTAGACCAAATCGGAAGTAAAATGGTGCTTTTAGAGTGTGAATACATATTATACATACAGTATATACATTGGTTTAAGTGGGGTTGGTTGTTTAAAACATGGTGACCCACAAGGTTCTGTTTTGGGACCTATTTTATTTTTAGTTTATGTAAATGCGAGGCTAAATTCCATGGTAGTTTGATTGCATTTGCCGATGATACTATTCGGGTATAAATATTTACAGGCAAATGCAAGAGGATTTAGTTAAATTACCCCCGATAACTAAATCGGGGGGGGGGGGGGGGGGGTTAGTTTTAGGATATTGGTTTGATAAAAATTATTTAATACTTAGAGAAAAACAAAATATACTCTGTTTAGCCTGAAAAAACCTTGGATTTTTAATGAAAACATTTTTTATCACGAACTAAATTAATTGTAATAATTTTATTAAGTGTAATACTTGAACAGGTTGAAGAAATAAAGTATCTTGGGCTTGTAATTAATTCAAAGCTATTTCATGGGAGGGGCATAAAAAGAAACTTAAGGGGGAAATGTTTTTAACCTTACGTAAATTTTACCTGTTGCGTAATGTCTGCCCTGAGAGAGTACTCGTGTATGTGTATCATGCACTAGTGTCTTCGCGTCTAGGGTATGGGCTTAGTGTTTGGGGAGGCACTTATCTTACGGTACTCAAGCCACTAATTGATCTGCAGAATTCAAGTAATTTTTAGTAGATCTAAATTTGATCACTCTTGGCCATTTTTTTGTCATCCAAAATCCTTCCGTTACGTCATCTTTACATATATAAAGTTTAAAAAATATTTTGCCAACAAAATTCTGTTGTTGTAAATAACATGCGAGATACTGCATACAACTCTGGTACCTAAATCACATTTAACTCTATACTGTCAATTGTTTACCCATAGTGCCGTTCGTTTTTATAACCTTGTCATTCTAAAAATTACTATTTACAAAAATATGTCTTATAGGGCAGAGTTAAGAAATATGAAGTCCTAGCTGTTTTCATCAGATAATATTGAACCTTTATTCGACATTATGCAATACTATATTCGACATTATGCAAATAATATATATTATGTAATGCCTTGCAGGTTCATTAATTTTTTTTATTCTCTATGATATTGTATATATTTAAAATTCATACTTGCTTTTCTTGTGGTTAAGTAAGGGCACCTGCCGAACTCTCCACCTCGATATTGTTTCGTTCTTTTTTATGGAAGTCTCAAACTGGCGTATGCCTAGGAGACCCCTAAATTTGTTCATTGTCATACTGTTGATTGTGTTGTTGTAAATTGTGTGTGTAGTATTTTGTATGTATAATTTATGTTATAAGTATAGTTTATGTTATCAGTAAGTTAAAAAAGTATCCTTCTTTTGTTTTTTGATGCATTATATTTTGTTTGTTTTCAAGTATAATCTAAGTGGGATTTGAAATTGTGTTTTTATTTATTTATTTATATGTATGGTGACAATGTACATGTGAATAAATATAATATAAAAAATATATATGTACTAGCTGACCCGTACGGCGTTGCCCGTGGTGGTTGGTATTTTCAGTCTTTTTAACGTAATTGTATTATTTTTAAGTGTTCAGTCAGTGAGTGGTATTTGGCTTATATATGTATATAGATCTTAAATTATAAAAGCACTATTGTCATGATAATAAAAGATCGGAAATTATGATTTTAGAACTTTGATCCCCCCAAACCCCTCCTAAAATTTCGAAATTTTTCATACCCTTTCTTAGTGAGCTCCTATGGCCCTAGAGGAAGCTACATACCAAATTTCATTCCAATCTGTTCGGTAATTTTGGAGAAATCGTGATTTAGTAATTTTTACCCCCCAAAACCCCCTAAAATTTCCAATTTTTTAAAACCCTTTTTTAGTGAACACTTATGGCCCTAGAGGAAGCTACATACCAAATTTCATTTGAATCCGTTCGGTAGTTTTTTTGAGAAATCGTGATGAGTGAGTCAGTGAGTGAGTGAGTGGTATTTCGCTTTTATATATAGTACCAGGAGACCGAGCTAAAGCTCGATTATAAGCAGGGCTATGATTTCAATAATAAATATTGGATTATTGAGTTTTGAGGTTAGGCCTATAACATTAAACAACTAAATAAAGGGTATGTTTATTTAGCAGAAGTATTCGTTGCCATGGTAACTATAAATAGATACAACATTAGGCTTACCTCTAATAAAATACAGTTTAAAAGAAAACAGATGATTATTGTAATGGCATTGAAAACATTTGCATCAGCTGTGCTTCGTTTAAAAGAAAACAGATGATTATTGTAATGACATTGAAAACATTTGCATCAGCTGTGCTTTGTATTGTTTAAAATGGACAAATTTCACTTTTTTATTTAATAAAAAGACGTAGAAAACAAATTTTCCCAGACTGGTGACCATTTCCAATCGATTTCTCGTGGCCAAAAGAACCATATAAAATCAAAAAATCAAAAATCCTTAGATGGAGATTCCAGATCCATTTAGCAGACAGACAATTATCTCTCGCTTTAGAAGATAAGATAGATGTATAATTTATGTTATAAGTAAGTATAGTTTATGTTATCAGTAAGCTAAAAAAGTATTCTTCTTTTTTCTCTTTCTTGCATTATATTTTGTTTGTTTTCATGTATAATCTAAGTGGGATTTGAAATTGTGTTTTTATTTGCGTGCGCTATGAAGGGAATTTTTTAGCTATAATTGTAGGCTACTATAAATCATAAAATTGTCTTAAAAAATAGTTTCGGTATACAGTACTTTCAAACGCTAAGCCCACACGTCATTTTCATACTTTTACTTTTGCAGAAAAACGGGTTCTGGTTCCCTTTTAAAGTGCTGACAAGTTTGTACAATAATTGTGTACGCATGAAAACAAAAATTGCATATATAATGAACCTTCATTGTCAAGTAACATATGAACGAATCCTGCGTTACAATAATTGTTCTACTTATATCATGTAAGAAAGTCATTTTCACGTCAAGACAATGATGTAGAAAGCAAAGAACGCACATGACAATAAAGCCTCTCCTTGAAGGGTAGCAGAGGGTCGTTATCGTCTAACAACGTCACATTAATATACATGTGACAGTGATGTTGGCGTGACGAAACCAATTACAATTAGACAACCCTCGGTCGGACACGCTCGCTGAAGATATCGAAGAGGCATTTGTGTCTTGTCAGAAGCTTGGCTTTTGTTGTTGAGAAAAATCGGAAATTTTCAGTACTTTTTTTTTTTACATTTTATGTGTGTTCGAAACGAGACGGCGTGCCTCTGGCCGCAACAGAGCGAGTTGTAGTTTTAAACCATTGAACATCTGTTATCAACTTCATTCTTCATATGTGACACATTTGTAGTTTTACCATTTATTTTATTTTTTTTTTTTTTTTTTTTTTTTTTCATTCCCCTTTGGGCCTTTTGGGTAACGAGCATGTTTTTTTTTTGGGTTTTTAATATTTTATGGTCCCCCGCGGGATTTGAACCCGGGACGTCTTGCTTATGAGGCAAGTACCATAGCCGTTGAGCTATGACAGAGTTTTACCATTTAATCCCTCTGTATTATGGTTTTACAAAATTAACAAAAACCGTATTTCTTCATTTTAAAAAGTTTTTTGTTTGTCTAAAAAATGTTTAAAAAAATGTTTTATTAGTTTAAAGAGCGTTTCTATTGTTCCAATCGTTTCCAAACCCAAAATATCTTGCTCTCAGTTAGGGCGTTTTTAAAACTGTATACCCCTCTAACTTTTAAACTTTTAACTTTTAAGTCGTATAAAAAAACACCAAGAACAAAAACGTCTTAAAATAACATGTTACATCTGAAATCATCATAAAATACAGGGGGTTCCATAAAAAATTCGAAATTTGTCCGCCATATTAGAAAATGTCGGCATATTTTAAAAATTTCAGATTCATATTTTTAATGGTAACTAAAAAGCAGGTGAAGTCCGCCTTTTAAAGTTTGCTGTACATCTTGTAAGTTATACTTTTGGAGATCCCAATGGTGGCCCAGTGAAAATGGACACTCGTATAGATGAAAATAAGAAAAAAGGTTTCAATAAACATAGGCCTAAGTCTGAAAATGCTTGGTTTTTTAACTATCCGCCTTTCTTTTTTTTTCTTACTAAACATTTAATATCTTTGGAAATAGAAAATATATTGACCTCTAATTTGGTGCACCTATTTGTTACGTAACTTTTTACCCTTGCGTTTTACCAGTACGTTCTTTTGTATAGCCTACTTTAATAAACGGTACCAGGAACTGCACATACTTTCTCACGAACATATTTAAATTATAAAACAGATTCACTGTGACTTCATAATTGTAGGAGAAGTGATTTATTAAAGTAGGAGATTAACTTACGATTATTATTATTATTATCTAGAGAGAAAACTATTCGATTGATTTCGAACAAATTTGCACCAAACACGTCAATTAAGCCTGTATAGATGCTCGAAAAAAGGTTTTGACAAATTTTGAAAAACAAGCCCCTTTATGGCCAAAAAACACCTAAAAGTCAGTTATTATTATTAGCTAAACGAGAATTTTCAGAAAGATGCGGTTTTTTGCGTATTGTAGGGTACAATAAAGGCTACAAATAAGCCAGATTTTATCAAAATCGTTAAAGCCGTTTTTTATAAAAAAAATAATAACTGATTTTTTGGGGTATTTTTTGCCAAAAAGGGGGTTGTTCTTCAAAACTTTTCAAACCCGTTTTTCGTGCATCTACATAGGCCTACTTGACATATCTGGTGCAAATTTGTTTGAAATCGATCGAATACTTTTCGCTCTAGCTTTGTATACATACAGACAGGCATTTTGTAAAAACCACTTTTTTTGGACTCAGGTCCCACAACGGATATTTCCATAAAAATCTCAACATCGATTTTTTTGCTATCACTATAGGCTACTTTTTCTATAGTATACTATAGTATAGTGAGAAAGTAAAAATGGTGGCCATTCAAAAATTTGTAATGTCAAATATCTTTAAAACCACTAACTTTACAAAAATATTTCAGGAAACAAAGTTGAATTTTTAATTGCAAACAAAACGGTTTTTTATTTTTACCATAGCTTAAAAGATATCCGAGTATCGGCTAAAAACATAATTTCTTGGTAGTAGTCTACTATAATACTCATATTTAGGTTTTAGTACAGATTCAATAAACGAAAGATATATATACAATGAGTACAGAAAGTTCTATATATACATGGTGTTTTTTTAGTAAGTAGACACTCTCTATAAATGTCTTTGTATTGATTATATGAACCTGCATTGTGCAGCATTTATATTTTGAATGTGGGGGGGCACCTATTTTACTGCTATTATCTAGTGCTCCCTTTTCCAAAAGGTGCGAAAGGGGGTAAGTTAAGATATTGAAATGGTAAAAGTGGTCGAGTGACACCTCGTTTAAAAAATCTATTTGGCGAAAATAAAGTTAAAAAATCTCACCTCGTTTAGAAAAGGGCTCACCAAATAGAAACAAATGAGGTTGTACAACAGACAGTGTTCTAAGGATAAAAAAATCCATTTTTTCGTTAACAAATTGAACTGCAAAACAAATTTGCATAAAACGCGATGTTTGGCTATTGATGTTGGGTGAAATCTTTTTTTTTCAAATGCGACAAAAGGAAGCATTTGTTGATCAAGAAAACTCTAATAACGCTGTAGGCTACGATTTCATGCCCTAGTTGTGACGCGTAGTTCTATGATTTCTAATCACAGCGACATCTAAGAAGTGTTTTGTCAGCTGTTCCATAACAATAACGAAGAAGATGGACATTTTCTCAGTATTAATAATAACCAATGTTTAGTTGTATTTTAGCACAAATTTAATTCATTACTATCCTAATGATGCACTTAACTAGTGGATGACACAAATCATGATGTTATCAAAAAGTCTGTTTTAACTATGTAGTTTTTAGGACAATTGCAGTTACAATGAAATTAATACCGGATGACTTTTGAGTCTCACCCTTTCACGCAATTTGAGGTCTCTACTCGAAAAACCCCGCTTAGTGAGTTTCGTCGAAATTGATCAATGTTTCCAAATTTAAGCCTGCATTATAAAAATTAATGTTTGTTTCTTTGTCCTCCATAGACTCAAAAATCATTCGACCGATTTCGCTAAACATTTCACAGTTTATTCATATCAATGCCAGGAGTGTTTAGACATTACAATTACTTAAGCCTAAAGGGTTGAAATGGGGTTGCTACTCCTATAAAATAATTATACAACTTTCCTATAAAATTGAATTAACTTTTTACGTGCTATAAAGCTAAAATTGTTTCATAATATTCTTAATTAATATAATCAACCATTTGCAATTCGATTACTTAAGTTAGTGTGATGAAATGGATATCACCCCTTAAAACTAAATAATCATTTATATACTTACTTTGTCTATTTGCTCAAAACCTACTCAATTAATTATTTGACTAAGAGTTTCACAATTTACACATATCAGTACCAGGATTGTTTAGAGAATATGATCACTAAAACCAAAGAGATTAAAATGGGGTAGCTGCTCCTATTCAATAAAAATAAATAAACTTCCTAGAAACTATAAAACTAAATTTGTGTAATATTATTTTTAAGTGATATAAAATCCCATAACTTAGTGCAAATCTATTACTTAAGTCAAAGTCACATGGGCGCCTATATGATATTTTTATGGGGGGGGGCTAGACCGGGGTATGGGGCTTAAGGCTCGGCTCCCTACATTCAAAACGGCGAAGCTGGGTACCAATTTCAATGTTAAATAACCAAAACATATCTTCACTATTAAGCATTTTTTTTTTTTTCTTAAAGTAAAATAGATTGTGGGTGTTGATTGCTAAGGTTTTTTTGCAATGTATCTTTTCGAACTGAGTAAAAATTTAATAAAGTTTGATATTTATATCATACGTTTATGAAAACAATAAAACGGTTTTTGAAAATGCATTCAGCAATCAACATCCGCATATGACAGTACTTCAAAATGAAACCAAATTTTTAAATTTATTCCACGAATTAACGGAAAAAATTACTTATTCTGTAGCATTGCTCTTATGGGAATCAGATTCAATATGGCGGACAGGCTAGCGCCCCCTGCACATATGAGCTTGACACCGAACACTATGAGAAGCGGCCGACGCACAGTGGATTGCATGCCAACCCCAGTATTGGGAGTATTTTAAATACACATTGCATTGCGCGCTTCGCACGCCAACCCACATATTGGGAGTATTTTCGATACACAGATCATTGCGTGTTTCGAGCGCCAACCCCCGTATTGGGAGAATTTTGAATACACAGTGCATTGCAGCTCATGTTTGAAATCTTGTAAAAAATAAAATAAGTATATGTAAAATCAAACGGCACAGAACATTTAAAAAATATTTTAGTGCTAATCTCTTTAAAGAAAAATACCTGACTATAATTAATAATATACATATTTTCCTTTCCCTGGAAGCTAGGGGGATAGGTATGGGCGCCCATGGTCAAAGTAATGAAATGAGATAAGTAAAGTAAAGTAAATTACACTAACATTAAACACCGATATGTTTAATACGCGCGCGACCGCCAGCCCTGATCATAAGAATGATATTTTAACCACAAATCACTACAAAATTAATTTTTCAATACACTCACTAAATTTTGTTTGTTAATTTAATCTAAGAATATATTTATATGCTAAAACCAAGCAATAGGGAAGCATTTAAGGGTCCACTAGTAATATATACAGGGTGTCCCCGAACTCTCTGGACCCCTTTTGTGGATATATGTTCCTGGGATCCAGACAAACATATTTCACAATATAAACATGGGGGTCTATGATGCTTATTTTTACGTTTGTCTGTCTGTATGTGTTTTTTACAAAATACTTATTTTTTTTTGAAAGTAGAAAAGATATTGACCTCAAACTTTGTATACCCACTTTTTGCGTAACCTTTTATCACTGTAAGAAAAATTAGAAAATTAATTTAAATTTTTCAAAATGGCGGCAGTTTATAATTTTTAATGTTAAATAACTCAAAAACCGCTAACTTTAGAAAAACATTACAAGAAACAAAAAAGTTGACTTTTTTAATGAAAAACACAATGGCTTTTCTATTTTGTCTGTAGCTCAAACGATAACCGAGATATTGACAAAAAAGGAAAATAGTATTTCTTGGTAGTTGTCAACAATACCCAGAATTACTCTAGAAACAAAATATTTTAATGTTTTTATGAGTTTAAATGATAAGTTATTTGCATAATATTCCGAGCACCTTCTGAGCTGATTAAATTATCAAAAAATAATGAAAAAAGTTCATATATTCATAGGTACGGAAATGCTTCGTTAGAGAGTTACAGCTGGCGAAATATTTCACCCGTGTTTCAGATTACTCACAGAAACGAATCCCTCTTGAAATATGTAGGATGTTAATTAAGGTGTAAAATTTAATTTAATTTACGTAAAATGAGCTGATAAGCTTAATAAAATAGGTCCCAGTTCTGTAACTGCAGTAATTGTTGCGATATTTGACCCAAAACGAAAAATTTGGTCTCAAAAAACATGATTTACAGGGGTCGCATTTTATTAAACTTATCTGCTCATCTTACGTAAGTTAAATTTAATTTTACACCTTAATTAACGCCCTACATATTTCAATAGGGATTTGTTTCTGTGCGTAATCTGAAACACGGGTGAAATCTTTCGCCAGCTGTAACTCTCTAAAGAAGCATTTCCAGACACATGAACATATGAAGTTTTTTCATTATTTTTTGCTAGTGGAATCAGCTTAGAAAGTGCTCGGAACATTATGTAAATAACTTATTATTTTAGCTCATAATAACATTAAAATATTTTGTTTCTAGAGTAATTCTGGGTATTGTTGACAACTACCAAGAATTACATTTTTCCTTTTGTTTTTCAATATCTCTGTTATCTTTTGAGCTACAGACAAAATAAAAAAACCATTGTGTTTGTCATTAAAAAAGTAAACTTTTTTGTATCTTGTAATGTTTTTGTAAAGTTAGAGGTTTTTGAGATATTTGACATTAAAAATTATAAACGGCCGACATTTTGAAAACATTTCAAATAATTTTCTAACTTTTCGTACAGTGATAAAAGGTTACGCAAAAAGTAGGTATACTAAGTTTAATCACAATATCTTTTTTACTTAAAAAAACATTAAGTATTTTGTAAAAAACACATACAGACAGACGAAAAAATAAACACAGTAGACCCATGTTTATATTGTGAAATATGTTTGTCTGGATCCTGGGAACATATCCACAAAAGGGGTCCAGAGAGTTCGGGAACACCCTGTATATTATATAAGAGGCTATGTCCTAACTGAATGACTGACTGACAGAATCAACGTAAAACAAAAACTACTTAAGATACAAATACGATAATTTAAAGCTACATATATTCTTATGGTCTGATAGACGCACGCTAAGAAATGATTTTGTAAAATTTAGATTTTAAAGCCTAAAAGTGGTGAAAGCATCCTCCCAGCTTTTCGAATCAAAGCTGAGCAACACATGTATCTTGAAAACATTAACATTTAATACCATAGCAACCAACTTAGCAAATTTAGAATCAGTTAATTATTCTTCGCAATCAACAGATTTTTTAGAAAAGGTTAATAAAATAAAGGAAACGCAAACATAATGTCAACGAAAAGGCTTACTGTATTATAAAACGTCTGTTGCTATTTGTATTTTACGTGTGTGAAAAATTTGATGCTATTTTTAAAATCAGGTATATTTACTTTACCTTTAAAAGACTAGTTAAAAATAAAATTTTACTTGTTATTATGATTTAAGGAATAATATTTATGTTTAATAAATATAAATATATTTTGAAAAGATTAACAATGAAATTTACACAATTTTTCCATACTACCGAGTAAAAATAAACAGCCCTCGAAAGCATTAAAGTCTCCAGAAAGGCATTTGCAATTCAAAATAAAAGTTGACGAATGACAAAATAAACTTTTAATAAATCCGTCGCGGGGATGCAAATTGCCTTGACGGGGATTGTGGTAATAACTGCTGCGAAATTATTCAAACTGTGTGCACTAAGCATTACCTACTTGTTGGTATCTGGGTTAACTACCGCTCTGGCGACGGGAAATTGAAGCAATCATTTTAATTTGCGTTATTTACGTCTGCGTCGTAAACAGGGTGACATTTTAAATCGTAAAAAACGGTGTTTAAACAATTGGGGATTTGAAATGTTGGCAACAGTGAATAGTACAGCTAATATTTTGATCCTCTGGTTTTGTAAATACAGTAAACTCAAGTTAACTTGTATATTGTTGTTTTTTATAATATTTACGTGTAATCAAATTGCCTACCCAACGCCTTTATCCCAACACTCATCCACCATATCAAATTCGCCATTATTATTTTTGTTTTACATCTTCAGACGGCTT
The DNA here is from genome assembly GCA_018207615.1 of Philaenus spumarius. NCBI lineage: Eukaryota > Metazoa > Arthropoda > Insecta > Hemiptera > Aphrophoridae > Philaenus > Philaenus spumarius. Next base: position 18,019 of record JAGFPH010003496.1, read on the forward strand.
ACAATAACTATTTAAATTTTTTTATAAATCAAACTAATAGTACTGTGTTAAAAGTGTATGAACGACAAAAACACTTAATTTCAAACTTTAGAATTACTGTAAACTACTTTGATGTCAGCCATGGACGAGATATGATTTTGTGTTGGAATATATATTGTCTGGGAGAATCTTTGGGTCTGCAAGCAAGTTTCGAGAAAGCAAACTCTCAGGGAGTTTACGATCTGTAAAAAGTAAAAATAATTCGATCACGCAGCTGAACCGCCGACATAAGTTAAGGAGAATTTCCAAAATTGAGTTTATGTGTTTTAAGGTTTCAATCAACTATTTGGGAAATTGGTCCGCTCACAAGGGCTCTGAATACGAAATATGTTAGTAGAAATTGTTTGAACCTCTACCTCCAGCCTCTACTCAAGCATTGCTTTGTTCCGCTTTGTTTACAGCGGACTATGGACCGCTCACAGCAGATAAATTCACTTCGCGAGATAAAAAGTACCAGGTACTTTCCGGCATTTCATGTTTTGATCGAATTCGGGGGAGCCAGACGGGCTATAAGGTCGTGTAAAAAAACTAAATGTGCAAAATAATATTCCATATTTATTTTTTTAGATAAATCTCCCAAAAGTTTCAATTTAGTACGAAAAATCTTAAAAAATTGTTACGACCTGTCAAAAAACGTGCTTCCTGCTGTTGGATTTTAGGCTAACGAACTCGTCCGACCGACTTAGAAAACCAACGTGTGTACCGAATTTGGACCAAATCGGGCGTAAAATGCAGGCGTTAAAGTGAGAACACATAACACACACACTCAAACCCCACCCACACACACAAACATATATATATATATATAGTTTTTAATGACAACCTCAAACGTATTCATCAAAACAGCTCATCTTTCCTATTTCGCTAAACAATTTTGGTAGATACCGCTGGGCTGACCAAGTGGCAAAAATATACGACATTGAATTACTAAAATAATTATGACAGAGGTGCTTCGTTGGAGGAGAAAATTCGACAGCTGAATGGAGTGAAATATTCTTGGGACCCGGATGTGGTTTTTGCAGGTCAGAGTCAGCGACCAAGGAATAGACCGGCAATGTCGCCCAAGGCTTGAAGCCGATTCACCTATGAGTGGTGGGGATGAAAACGTTTGACTCCGCTACTTCCGAGCGTCAGCGTTATTTTAAGTAGCCCTACAGTTAGCAACGTTGTGATTTTAGATGCAGATTGTGGGTTTTTTAAATGAACAAATTAAGGAAAAAAGGTTTTTATAGGTTTGCAGACTAGTTTTTATAGTATTTCAGTAAATAATTACTATGATTAGTAATTATTAGTTTGATTGGAATAATATTTTTAATTCCTTTGATTTCTTCTAAATTCGCAATTTTGTCTATTTAGCGAATTTTTTTGTGGGTAAAGTTAGCAACGTTGCGATTTAATATGGATATTGTGGTTTTATTTTTTATTCTAGGGCAAGGATTGTTTTATAGTTATAATTTTGAATAAAATGTATACCGTATAGGCCTAATTCAAAACCGTATAACTCATTCATTTTCCTTATTGTTATTGTTCTTATTATCCAATTTTAATATATTAACAATTTTTATTAAATTACAATTACTCGAACCATGAATGTTTGATACAATATAGTGATGGAACAAGCAATAGCACTACAAATTAATGACAAGACTTGTAGATAAAGTAGATTAGCGATGGTGTTGTCAGCGCGCCGGTTTACAAAACAATCAAACCAACTCGTCACTATACCACAGCCTACAGGCTAAACTAAGTACTTTAAAAATAAATGTAAAGAATAAGTTTTTCTTTTTTGGTTGATTTCCAACAAGTTTTACGCTTTGACAAATCACCTGCCCAAAAAATACAAAACTTTCTCGCTATGCCTAATTTTCTTGTTATATGTCTAAACAAAACGTTAACTTTCTTTGTTTTATATTTTTTCCCGCTACATGAAATATATTTTTCTATTTTTGCTTCATACCGTCAGCACGGTCATAGTGTTTTAAGCAATATTTTAAAATTCCAGAATTTTATCTCAACACTAATTGTGTGTTCAAACGGTGTTAATTATACGCGGCGAATTAAAATGTGTACCTGTCGCGGGCAGAGAATCCGGTGTTTTCACCTATGAGTGGGCGTAGTCGGCTTCAACTCCCGTAATGCGTTGTGCATGGGCTTTGCCAGTCTATATTCCTGTATTCCTTGGTCACTGGTCAGAGTGAACCGTTCGATTCTGTTGAGGTCGTGAGTTCGCTTCCCTTCCTCTTAAGTTGCCAATTAAATAAAAATGAAAAACATGTCGAAGTTAATTCCACTGAATGTGTTGGGTCAATCTCAAAAATCAAAGTCAATTCCAATTTGATTCTTAGGAAACTACTACGTCAACAAATGCCGCTGCAGTTACTCGGCCCGTCCTTCAACAGGTACTTTCTCTGTCATAAATTTACCATTTTTTGTGGTGATAATGTCTGTCAGAAATAAACGTTGCCAACAGGTGTCTGCTGTTAACACAAGTGCAACCTTGTGTATAATAAACTCCGATGGAACAAGTGCTTATGACAGTCGTAAAAAAGTTTCCGACTGTGCGATCAACAATTGCGTTTTACGGCGTAGCGTGCTTGCGTAACCGCAAATTAAATGCTTCATTAATCATTTGATCGTAAAAATGTTTTCCGCTTACCGTTAGAACATCGGGCAATTATTTTTACTACATAACCTTGTACGCACCGTTTTATGTTATTTTTCCCTCTTACGTAAGTGCTCGTCTTCACCTGTATGAAAATAATTCCGTCACTCAACTGAACCGCTGAAGACGTGATTTGGGCGAATTTCCAAAATTATGTTCATACTAGTAAGCCTCCATGAAAAATCACAGGCAGATTAATGAGATACACATCAGAAATACATCATTTAAAAAATATTATTAAAAAGCATCAGACTTTATCTAGGCCTACCTAACTATGCTGACGGGGATTTTTAACTCGGTTTATAAGGAGCACAAAACTGTAGGCCTATTTGTTAAAATTTAGTACTTACTTACATTATTATATAGCCTATCAAATAAAAGATAAAAATAATATATTTTAATTGCTTTATATTTCATACTGAATATTTATAGATCAAATGATTTAGAAGTTATTAACATTATAGTAAACAAATTAATAATCGAATATGTTGATACGAAGATGTACGAATGTTTTCGAAGTTAAACGAACAAGTATATCTTCTTTAAATTTGTATAAACGAATAAAATGATGGTAAAAGGTTGTATTTATACACAGTTTATAACCTAAAAGCAAATCTTATAACTTATTATAGTAAACATTAGTTCTCACATTTAAAAAAAATAATAAACTTCACAAGAAATTATAATGATTGAAGTTGTAAACATAACCCTAAAGTATAATCTACGCTGGGTTTTGTTTAAGTATTACAGATTATGGATGCAATCAGCTGTTATGTTATAACTTACTCACGTACGGATGTACACTCGCTTGTTAAGAGTTGATGTTTTAGTGTTTCAACCAATTATTTAGGACATTGGTATATTCACGATGTCGCTGTGGTACAAAATATATTAGTAGAATTTGTTTGCAACTTAGCCTCCAGCCCCGGCTCACGGTCTGCTTCGCTTCGCTCGCAGCGGACAAACTCACTTTTATGGTACTTTTGGGACACTTTTATGGAAGTTTTGTTTATTCCTTTTTATTATTAATATCAGTATGCCAAAACTTTCGGAATGGCTGACTCTCTGCATTACCATCAAAGTTAACATAAATGCGAAATATTTCTTAAATCAGAGGTCGTGGTTCAAAATATTTGAAACTTCCTTTTGGTAAACAAACTTAATCCTAGACGTGCCAGCCCAATTATAGCAGGTTTACCTCTAAGTGCCATACGCTTATTTACTACTGGTAGGCCTATACATTATCATTTAAACATCTATGGAATATATTATTCCATTTGAGTAAAGTAGGCCTACTGTACATACTATTCTACATTTTATTGTTCAGGAAAATACAGACAATATTGTTATGAAAATAGAGTATAACGTTTTCTGTTTTTTTTTAATTTTTTTGCGTTTCGAACGGAAAAAACTAAATTGTAATGAATTATTCAAAAGTAGCCTATGGTTTTTGGAAAAATACAAAACAAAATTTCTTATAAATCCAAACGGTACAAAATGTAGAAAAGTTTCTTTACATGAAACAATAAAACAGTTTTTACTTCCTAAAACACTTGTTTTTGTAAAATAATAAAAATTATCAATTTGCAAAAAATTACCTATAAATATTGAAAACACTATAGAATGAATCATATTTAAGTAAAGTGTACACTTGTTTATGATCGTATAGAAAAAAAATGTTGTAGAGATTAAATTATTTAAACAAATTTCTCTAGCGTTTTTATTTTTTTGCGTTCCGAGTGGGAAAAAACTAAATTGGTAAACCAAAGTGTTAAAAGCAGGGCTTTTGAAAAAATATTACAAAATGTTTAGGTATAAATAAATTGTATACAAAGTGTAGAAAAAACGTGTTCTCTGGATTATAAAGTTAAGTATTACTTTCCTTCGAATAACGTTTAGGCCTATCGGTATAGGTTCCCAAGACTATTGTTTTTAGAACTTTCTACGAGAGATTTTGACAAATCTTAGTTCTACAGTTGCACTTTTTACTTGGAAAAAGTTAATTTCAGGCAATGACAGATCGTTGGTGTTTTTTTGCGTTGATACGAAACCACAAACCTACAACTGAGAAGTGAGTGTCAAGTCAAATGATAAGAACGGGGGTAGTGGGAGTGGTCTAGTCTCCATAAAGTAGCCGTTCGATACTGCTTGGGTTTGACCATAGATCATGAATAATAAAATAGATCATAAAATGCATACGGGAGCTGTGTGCCGAAAAAAAGGTTGTCGGGAAAATAGTGCATGATCGCGCCGCGAGGTAGCGCTAGGGAGAAATCGTTGGTAGCATTGGTGCTTCACACCGCTTCCGTCGTTGTTTCCCCAATAAATAGCGCCACTAACGTCGAATTTCCAGTGGATTGAAATATTGCATTGGATCGGAGTTCTATTATTTTATCCAAATACAATGGTTTGACTCAAACGCTATATACTTATCTTCTTCCAGTCAAATATTTGTGAAGAACTTCAATTATCAGTTTTTAAATATCCTTGTCGTTATAGCTAAAGACTACCAATAGTTGACTCAATGCTGACGGACTTGATTCTCTCGTTCGCGTATTTTCCCCTCCTCTAGTCCAGTCAATATGTACATTTGAGATTGGAAAAATCTGATTTTTCTGAAACTTTGGGGTGCTGTTTGTGTCTAACCAGTAGTGCTAAATAAAAAAGATCGTCCTGATTAACCCATTGGTAACTTCAGGAGGGCCATAAAACTGCGTCGGCGATTTTTTCGAACTTTTCAGCTTTCGGGCCATATCATTTTGTACTTCTGTCATACGAATTTGACCACTCTACACACTTTTGTAGTGCATTACGATTTTTATTACATAAAAATACACAGAATACAGAGTACATGACTACTCTGGACGACTTCCGATTTGATGTAAACACTTAACAGGTCTCTTGGCTTCTTATATTATTTCTGTATACGGACTAACGGCATAGGCTGTAAATTAAGGTTGTAATCCAAGTTATCCAAACAAAAACAGAACTATAATTTAAGGTAACGGCCAAAGTAGAAAGTTTGTTACAAATATTTTTTGAAGACACCGTCAATCATAAAAGTTATTTCGAAATTGTTCTGTTTCTACGGAGAAACGCAACAAAAGATACGTTGAAATATTTATACAAGTTTTGATATGTTACAATATGTATAGACTACTAGTTTTGATACGTTACAATATTTATAATAGTTTTGATACGTTTTAATATTCATAATAGTTTGGATATGTTACAATATGTATAAGATACTAGTTTTGATACGTTATAATATTTATAATAGTTTTGATACGTTTCAATATTTATAATAGTTTGG
>JAGFPH010003496.1:24432-35242 GCA_018207615.1 Philaenus spumarius
ATATGTATAAGATACTAGTTTTGATACGTTACAATATTTATAATAGTGTTGATACGTTACAATATTTATAATAGTTTTGATACGTTGAAATATTTATAATAGTTTTGATATGTTACAATATGTATAAGCTACTAGTTTTGATACGTTACAATATTTATAATAGTTTTGATACATTACAATATTGATAATAGTTTTGACATATTACAATATGTATAATAGTTTTGATACGTTACAATATTGATAAGAGTTTCGATATGTTACAATATGTATATGCTACTAGTTTTGATACGTTACAATATTTATAATAGTTTTGATATACTACAATATAAATAAGCTACTAGTTTTGATACGTTACATTATTTATTATAGTTTTGATATGTTGCAATATGTATAAGCTACTAGTTTTGATACGTTACATTATTTATACCAGTTTTAATATGTTACAATATTTATTATAGTTTTGATATGTTGCAATATGTATAATAGTTTTGTTTGTACAAATATGTATAATATTTTTGATACGTTACAAAAGGTATATTACTTTTGGCATGTTACAATTTGTATAGTCGTTGGATGATATAATATTTATAAAAGTGTTGATATGTTATATATGTATACTGGTTTTATATGTTACAATATGTACAATAGGTATATTAGTTTTGGTATGTTACAATAATAGTTTTGATATATTACAATATTTATAAAAGTGTTGATGTGTTATAATATGTAAAATAGTTTTGATATATAAAAAACTATACACTTACGCCAGTATAAATAAACTTTAATTTAAAGGATAAAAATATTATTACAATGAAATCAGTTTCACAAATATTTATTATTATTTATATTACAGTATTGGCAAAACATATTTGTCAAATTGCTTGTATTATGTTAAAAAATTTCATCCTTTAATATCGATTATCATAAAACCGATTGTATTTACATAAAAAAAGTTTCTAAAAATGAATACTAAAATATTTTATGGTTTTTGCTCATTGGAATGTTTGTTGCGAATTATGCTTTATAACTGAGCCAAATTAATGCAATTTTCAAATCTTTATACTGAGAAAACCTACTGACAGTCACGGACAAACGACGGTGACGACTTCCCTTTGAAGATTACTCGCTAGAAATTTTAATACGTACCGTTACAAGCAAATCTGAAAGTTTAGATAGGTAAGTCAAAATTAATTTATAATGAGCATTGAAAATATATTAAGAACATGTGTTTAATGAAAATCGTATGCAAAATTCCAATTCCCCTCACACATTTATTATAAATATTTAACCCTCAAGATACTTCCCTATAACTGCTTGTGTGCTCAATTTGAGCATTCTTGGAGCTTGGCACTACTTAATAGACAACTCTACTTTGTATTAAATATTTCCCCCACTAAAAATCATCCAATCGCAATAAAACAAAAACCGTTGGAAAGGAAATGATTTAACTTTAATTTTTGTATTTACAAATTTGTTCCAAAAAGTAAATTTACATATGTAATCATCGTTTTAAAATTGTAGTTTTCTGAAAAGCTAATGCCGCGGGAATAAATCACAAAGAAATTACTCAACTTTGTCACTTCTCTAAAGCTCAATACCGCTCGAAAGAAATATTTTGATAATAATATAAAATATTGACCTTTGGGTTCGTCAAGATTTGAACTTTCTAAAACTGCATTTCAATCAGACGTCACTCTTATAGTTTCGAAAATATAAAGGTTTTTGTCAACCCTTGGACAGTTTTCAACCAATGAAACAGCACATTTTACATTCGAGATATCTCTTACAATTCGATATATTTGTACTGTATATCGTTTTATAGATCAAACTTCAATTTTTCGTTTGATTTAAAGTAAACTAGATTTACCGGTAAGATGTTATTCGTAAAACAGTGGGAAAAACATACTTTTTTAAATTCAAAACTCCCCTTGTTACGCTGTGCAACCCTTGTTCCCACGCCACTTCTCGGTCATTCTGTATAGGCTTGATCCGCGAGAACTTTTGACAGTTTATTCTAATTTTATGGTTCAAGTAATACAATCTGAACTAAGTTTACAAAGTGAGAATTTACAAGTATACAGATAAATCTATGAGATTTATTCTCTACACTTTCTTATAATATTATTAAATTTTTGGGGTGAAGCATAATTATATTCCTAAATTACTATTCAAACTAGGCCTAGTTTTGTTAGCAGTCTTGTAGTAAAAACACAAAAACCGTGTTTTTCAAAATAAGAAATTTGAATTTGATAAATATTTTTATACAGTTCTATTAAGAACTAAATTACAAAACTTTTGTACATTTAAAAAAATGATAATTTTTTTTGCTATTTTTATGAAGGCCTAAATTTTAAAGTTTTTATTCGTTCCGTAGTTAGAGCTTTGCGGGGGGGCGTCACCCCCTCTGCCTATAGGTATGGGCGCCCATGACTAATAACTTTGTAAATTTTACATCAATCAATTTTTACTGGCATATATGAATTCTTTGGACCTTTCTCTACAAAAAGGCTATGGAACACTTTTTGTTTGGTTTATATACTATATTATGGCGTAAATATGCTTGCACATGCACTGAAATGGCTTGGCTTTGCTAAATAAGCATGGACAGTTGAAGGGTTAAAATGTTTAAATTTATAATAATGTTTTGTAAAACAACGCAGTTTAGAGTTATTTTAATTGAACTCGAGGCAACTCTATTGTTAATTTTATTAAACAAATTTCTCTCAACTGTTAACTGTTTCTATTTATATCCATTCTCATTACTCCATTACTGGAGCGCACATTGTAAATACAACAGTTAATATTGCGAACAAATAACGAAGGTAATAAAAATGCAACAATCACGTGATAAAACCTTATATACCGGAAGTTACCCGCTATTACTTCCTGTCGGCACCTTTACTCCAACATTTATTTCCTGTAAAACTCCGATTCCAGAACGAAACCTGCAATTTATTCCTGGACTTTGTGGAACGGTGGAAATTGAAAATTAATTTACGACTTGAAATAAAAGGTGGAAATATGAAAACTTCGTGCTTTTATCGGGCAGAACCAATTACAGCTCCTGCTTTGTGTTTCGTGTTATTTATTTACTGAAATGTTAATGTTGCACCGTATTGGAAATACAGTTTATGTAGTTAGTATTTCTCCGAGTCGAAACCACGAAATGGAGATGCTGCTCGTGTTAGAACCTTTTAAATAGAATACAAAATACAAATTAATTTTTTTTTTTTAATTCTCAACATGATCTACTTTATGCATAGGGTGACTCTAAATTATAGTATAAAATACCGTGTGTTGAAAAAGTACAATTAACAAGAAAAACCCAAATTTCTTCAATACCTCATTTTTTCTGTAATTGTTTGAAGAAAAAGTGTGACATGTGATTTTAACTCGCGCATTAATAGTTTAATTAATTCTTTACTACCAGGCCTTCCGAAAGTTTGAACAAAATTATATTAATACTCATACGCACATCATTTCATCACAAAACAGTCTTTAATTACACTTATCTGTTTAAATCAAACAAATACACTATTTTAATACTCAATGCAAGACATACTCAAAATTATAAAATTCTAATTGATCTAGTCTAGTATAAGAATAACATGTAATTAAGTAAGCAGTGTATTATTCTCTATAAATAAAAGTGTAAACTCAAATGGAAATTTGAAAGGAAGAAAAAGGAGGGCAAGGATTAAAAAAACAAAATAGAAATCATTAGGATCCTGAGTGCTATAAAATTGGTAGCTTGCAATAGGTATAGTTGATTTTAAATGAAAATAAAAAACCAGACATCGTTCTTTATAAGAAAACACAATTTACACAATCTGCCATCAAAGAAGATTCGTGAAAATATATCCACATTTTGTTAAAGTTAAAGTACATACTACAGTCCTCATTGTTAAACATTTATAATATTATGAAAGTGAACTAAATTATTCACCTTAGAAAAAAGTAAAACACATTTTCTGTAAATGGCTAACTATATGACAACTAACCAGTGAGGCTAACAACAGACGAGACACCGATGTACTGGTAGCGATCGGTGTCCGTAATCGGTAGCCAGCACAGACACTGCAGAGACACCGGTGTCTCTGACGTCACAGCTACTTTCTACTTTTTATTTTCTAAACATTCAGAATATTCATAGTTTTTATCAGTAGGCTTAGGCGATATAATTTATAAATGTACAGAAGACTTCATTGTAGCAGTGTTTTTTCAGAGTTTAATTAGAATATTCATCGCTTGTTAAGTCCCACAAACAAGGTCGATTAAGAATAATATTTATAAATAACAAGGTGTCAAAATTTTCTACTAACATGTTTATATTAAATATCAATTGTTGTAAATTTGTAAAAATATAAATGATAGGTTTTTTTTTTTTTTTTTTTTTTTAAAGGCGAAAAACCTAGGTGGTTATAATCGCCTGATTAATGATAGGATTTATTAAAATAAAAAAGTAAATGTGTGCGGTCGTGGGACCCCTGTCAGGAACGAAGTTCATCACGCCTTTTCTGCAATTCTTTTACAGCCTTAGCGGCAACATACACACATAATTTTAATATTTAAATTGCCATTTAGTATTAGATTGTTTTTTATACAAATATTTACAGTTTCCATACGTTTAATGTTATTATAATAAATGTTATTATATAATGAATTAATTGTAACATCAAAGCTAAGATGGTAAACACAGTTAAATGTCCATTCATTGTAGCCTAAATACATTCAATAAACATAAAATGTTTTTTCTTCAGTCTAGGCATAACCCAAAATTATTGTGTGTATGTTTAATACATACAATAATTTTAGGTTAGTCCTAGACTTAAAATGACTTTCTAGGCCTAACCTAAAATTATTGTATGTAATATGTTGCCGTTAAGGCAGGTAAAATAAATTAAATATACACACAATAATTTTAGGTTAGGCCTAGACTGATGAACGAACATTTTATGTTTATTGAATGTGTTAACAATTAATAGACATTTAACTATGTCTATTCATATATTAAAATTTTCTACTGACATTGTTATATATTTTACCAATTAATAATTTTGTTGTGAATTTGTAAAATTTAAATGATAGACCAAATTAAAATAAATACTAGACTATAATAATTGAACAATTTAATAAAACTCAAAGTATTAAAAAAAGTAAAATGCAAAAGCTTGCACACGTAAACAATTAATTTACTAATTTTTAAATGGTGGCGCGCTACTAGTATCTCGTCCGATAGTCACAATTCAAACGAATGCCCTTGCGGACCCGTACACCGTCCGGTGTCGCAGATTCTCGCTGGGAGAGACACCGTAGAGCCACAGAATCTGATAACACGCTACTCAGTGTCTCATCTGTTGACACACATTTAATTGGTAGTACATTTAGTGTCCCGTACACCGGTGTCTCATCTGTTGTTAGCCTCGGTAGGCTCGGTAGGAGTGAAAAGATATTTCCGAGTTGGCCGCAGCTCTCCCAAGTGTCAGAGCTGTACACTACTAGATTTGAGTTTGTATGCGTTTCATTCTTCCGCTAGCAAATATACTGAAGCTTCGTAAAGGCGAAAAATAAGGGATTACAGACGTAACCCTGAGCAAAATGGGGCAAAATCGGAAAACACGATTTCGTTGTTTTTTGGCCGCCACGTTAAATTGGTTAAAGATATGGATGTGCAAATTTCACCTTTGGTTTTCTCTCAAAATTCTACATTGAAATGATGTATCACATGACCACCTTCTCATTTGAAAAAAAAAACAAAGTTACATTCATAATGGCGGATACAAGATGGCGCTAAATTTTTTGAAATCTTAATAAAATAGTATTTTTACACAGAGTAGGTTCCTCAATCACATCTACCTTCAAATTTTCCTTATATACGAAATATTAAACCGTTTCCCGACTTTCCGAACACCCGGTGTACCGCAACATAACAAGTTTTTCCTTCTTTTTCTTCTTCTTTTTTTCAAAATTGTGACTGCGTTACATCGGGAAACAGAGTGATTGTGGTTTTTATTAACACTTCCGAGAAAATCGTGTAAATCGCACGTTACAAAATTCAAAACGTTTTGATATTCTTAAACAAAAAAGGCATTTCAAACGTTACTCCCCACAATAGTAGTTTATAAAATATTTCAGAAAAACAAAAATGTGTTTTTAAAACGTTACGTCTCCAGAAGATGTGAAAAGTTAATACATCAGAGCAGGAGTCGTGCTGACAGGATGAGTAAGGACCACAGAGAGACGGCTTCAAGGATTTAATCAAGGATAATAATTACAATTCAAGGAGATTCACTCATGAACAGTGTAATACCAATGACTACATATCAATAAGACGAACAGTTTAAATGGGTAGAATTCAGCCCATTAAAGTAGGTATAAAAGTGTGATTTTGCATCTCGCCGTTAGGAGCGCTGAGCGCTCTTTTTGCAGACGAGTGTGTGACAAGAATGGAAAGAGAAGGAGAGACAGAGAGGTCCGAATGTTATGTGACCTTGAACGCAGATTGTTGTGTCGACAGACAGTGCATGCCCCTCTGTTATTTATCATTGCAATTATTAAATTTAATCAAATCAGTTTCATTTATTTTGACACATAAAGCTGTTTGTTTATACAAGTTTTTATTAAATTTATACTATTGGTAAGTTCTTTTAAGAATTGTTTCAGTTAATACTAAACTCGTAGGAGTCAGCTGATTTGAGTTTTGTCTGACTTATTGTTTGTGATGATATAGTAACAATCGGCACCAGCTGATTCTGTTTTTGTTGACTTTATTATTGTTCTAAAAAAGCAACAAACAATATTGTATCCATAGTATTGCATTTATAAACATTTTAGCATTAAGTTTTTCGTGTTTTAAACTGTGTTTGCTTTATTAATTAACTATGGAAATTGGAAAGTTACACAAACCTCCTAAGTGAAATAGATTCTGCCAATAAAAATATTGCAAATATGGTTTAGTAACCAGGACTACTCTTAAGTACTTACTAATTGCATAAATTTAATACAAATTTGTGTAAACAAACAGTTTTCTGGGTCAAAATAAATGAAACGCATTTGACTAAATTTATTATTGCAATAAAATATTATCGCCGTCCGATCCTGGACATCGCCCCCAAGAGGGGCGTGCACTAACTGGCGGAAAACGCCATTCAGGATATGATTCTAAGCGTAAAAATGATTGAAAAAAATTCCTATGAAGGTATGTCCTAAAATGAGCGTTCCTTCTATCAGTCTGTATGTGATATTTTAATTAAAAATTATTAGTTAAAACCCACTAACAATATAGAGATGAAACTTTCCACGTAAGCGCACACGCTTGCAGACTTATTTAGTGTAAAAAATCTGTTTACCTTTCTAAAAGGCGGACATTAAAAGTGTTTGTAGATACGACCGTTTTAATGTTACTTGAATTTGTAAAATTTAATGCCTCAAACTGTTCCTTTACAAAACAAACAATTGATTCAAACTGTCAAATTTCAAATACATATATTTACGGATTGATAGTCATGGGTTTGATTCCGAGTTTTTCAAAATCAAGCCGTAGGTGCAGCAGGATTGAAGCACCTCAAAGTACAGTTAACCAGAAAAGTCCTAAATTCCCAATTATCAATATGTGCCCCCACCATTAAAAACGCGGGGGAAAAATAATTGTATTATTAACACACTGTTTTTTATGCACTGATTACAAATCTTATATTGCAATATTTCTGAAACAAACCAAGCGAACGTGAAACCCAAATTTGTTATTTGTCTACCATTTTTGACGAAACTCACTTTCTTTATGTTTTTTGAAGTGCTAAATTTGAATTTTATATTGGATTTACACATCTCACTTTTGTGGCGCGCTAATAAATTACACTTATAAATGATTTTATTATACAAAGAATTATTTAAATGAGGGACTTGAGACTATTTTGTTAGTTATGTTTCGCTGCTGAAGTAGCATTTATATTCCAATTATTAAAAAAAAGGATGTTGGTAATATGAAAAATAAACTGATAGATGTGTTTAAAATAATTAAACTTTATGGGATCAATGCAAAGTTATTATTTACAGATGCATAGACTGGATAGTTAACTGCGGAAATGACGATTTTGCAGAACTACCAGACAATAAGTTGAGGTACCGTGTCCCGTGTTCAGTTCATTTTAAAAGTACAACATTCACCAACTCATTGAAAAACAGGCTAGAATGTTGATTGTTATACTTTCCTGCTAGAGAACGGAAAATTTGGCAATTATTAATTTTAAGTGTTTTATAGGAAATAAAATAAATAATAACATACGAAATTTACATAGTTACGTCTAATTGGCAATGACTACATATCAATTGATATGTAGTCATTGTAATTGGTGAACTGGGGGCAACAGCCCTTTCACAATAAAAATAAATTTTTAGCCAAATTTTCGAAGAAAATAAGAGCTATATTACACTCGACTCAATTTGAAAATTACTTTATATTATATATATATCTGTTTTATTCCCGGATCGATAAGTGGTAGTAAATATGCTTCAAAATTGCTGATTTTTTGGTGAAAGGGTCCTAGTAGGATTCTTCAGATATACTTTTTTTTGTTCTTCGATCGGATTCAAAATGGCGGAGTTATACCGATTAATCGTTTTTGGGTAGGGATTTAAGTATATGGATTTTTCCCACCTTGATAAAATGGTAGTAAATATGCTTCAAAATAGCTGAAATTTTAGTGGAAGGGTCCTTGTAGGATGTCCCAGACACTGATATTTTCATTTTTCGATTTTACACAAAATGGCGGTTTGTTTGATTTAAACAAAAATGGCAAAGTTAGAGCGAGGAAATTGCATTATTACTACCACCCATAAGCCCTTGTGCAGATTTTGAGCTATATCGTTCAAAAGGTAATTAAATTTTCTACAATCCTGTGCAAAGGTATTTCAGGTACAGTCCCCGGAACAAGGAACAAAATTGATAGAAAGCTCCCGATAAATGATTTTTTCATTATAAATGTCAGGTTTTTGCGCGATTTCTCCCACTCATAAGCCCGTGTGCAATTTTTGAGCTATATCGTTCGAAAGATAATTAAATTTAATACAATCCTGTGTAAAAGTTATTTAGGTACAGTCCCCGGAACAAGGAACAAAATTGATAGGAATCTCCCGATAAATGATTTTTTCATTATCCATGTCAGGTTTTAGCGCAATTTCTCCCACTCATGAGCCCATGTGCAATTTTTGAGCTATATCGTTCGAAAGGTAATTAAATTTCCTTAAATACTGTGCAAAGGTATTGCAGGTACAGTCCCCGGAACAAGGAACAAAATTGATAGAAAGCTCCCGATAAACGATTTTTCCATTATAAATGTCAGGTTATTGCGCGATTTCTCCCACTCATAAGCCCGTGTGCAATTTTTGAGCTATATCGTTCGAAAGGTAATTAAATTTCCTACAATCCTGTGCAAAGGTATTTAAGGTACAGTCCCCGGAACAAGGAACAAAATTGATAGAAAGCTCCTGATAAATGATTTTTTCATTATAAATGTCAGGTTTTTGGCGATTACTCCCACTCATAAGCCCTTGTGCAATTTTTGCGCTATATCGTTCGAAAGGTAATTAAATATACTACAATCCTGTGCAAAAGTAATTCAGGTACACTCCCCGGAACAAGGAACAAAATTGATAGGAATCTCCCGATAAATGGTTTTTTCATTATTCATGTGAGGTTTTTGCGCAATTTCTCCCACTCATAAGCCCGTGTGCAATTTTTTAGGTGTATCGTTCAAAAGGTAATTTAATTTACTACAATCTTGTGCAAAAGTAATTCAGGTACACTCCCCGGAACAAGGAACAAAATTGATAGGAATCTCCCGATAAATGGTTTTTTTTATTATTCATGTGGGGTTTTTGCGCAATTTCTCCCACTCATAAGCCCGTGTGCAATTTTTTAGCTGTATCGTTCGAAAGGTAATATAATTTACTACAATCCTGTGCAAAAGTAATTCAGGTTCATTCCCCGGAAAAAGAAACAAAATTGATAGGAAACTCCCGATAAAGGATTTTTTTCATTATCAATGTAAGGTAATTAATAAGCAATTTCTCCCACTAAAACCCCAGTGCAATTTATGAGCTATATCATTCGAAAGGCAATTAAATTTACTATAATCCTGTACAAAGGTATATTTGGAACAGTTTCCGGAACAAGGAACAAAACTCATAGTAAACTCTCATTATAAAATACTAGTTATTCCCTGATAAGAAAATTCGCTATAGTAATGCGGCAGTGCTGCTTACGGGTTTTTTTATACTTCCCATGATTGACACCTTTGTTTTATAAGTGGTAATCTGTTTGCATTTGCTTCACCGCGGGGTTTGGTGAGCGAAGCGAGCAGGGGTTGATACTTCTAGTACTGTAGTTATAACTTTAAGTATAACATTTCCAGTATTGTTATATTTTTAATTTCAAATCCTTGAGGAACATGTTCTTTATTGTATTAAAACTGCACATTAATTTGAACCTTTATTTAAAACTTTCTAACAGACACTTTGTCTCTGACCAAAAATTAGAAAATCTTTCCAGCAGAGTGAAAATTGTATGTCATTATCAAAGTGAATTAAACATCATTGTTGTAATATCGATCAAAGAAATAAGAAACAGGTAATTTAATTAAACTTTGTTTACAGCATACGAATCGTATGGTTCTTACCTACGAATCGTAAAAGTTTCATAATTTTACAACTCTGCTAAGTGTATTAAATAGTAGTGTAATAATGAAGCGTGGTTTTTACCTTCACACTGCACAGCTTAGTTTTCGAGGTTAACTAATGCTCTATCTCTCTC
>JAGFPH010003496.1:40649-63384 GCA_018207615.1 Philaenus spumarius
GCCTAACTTACGGTAATTAAAGTGAAATGCAAGTAGTTGATTAGTCTCCCAGAGACGTTTGGGCAATCCACACTACATATTCTCTCTGTCTATTGTCTTATATGCTATTGTTTTGCAGCCCTTGTTTTTAAAACACCCCCTTTGATCAGCCAACGTTTTAAAACGCACTCCCTTTGATCTACTGCTGCAGTCATTTCCCTTGATACGTGCCTCAACTTGGCCTCTTCACCTTCCCGTACAAACATGTTTTACCCCTTCGCCGACGTAGGCACTTTGAACGGCTCATTTTAGCGTTCGACAATACTGAATCCGTTTTGTGTTTAAATCAAAGCTGGGTCAGGATAATGAGCGGGAAGTGAATGAGGCGGTGCCTTTGTTTCAAGTTGGCTAATGAGGTTTTAGCGCTCGTTGCAGCTCTTCACGTGCAGTCGCTGTTAGGGCCAGCGTAGAACGAACGAAATACAAATTGCAACAAAGATTGTAAGTGCACTATGAATAAACTTTAATGGCAATAAAGTACTATGGATAGTGTTTTTCTCATCAGGAATAATTATTACTTACAGCTAAACAAAAAATAACAGGTAGTATGTAATGTAGGATGACTTTTAAAGTTTATTTCATACCAAGAAAAAATAACGAATTCCTGGAATAAACTCAACATGAACCATCTCCTTCTAGGCATGTTTTTATTATCTCTACGCAATTGTATAGGAGACTTTAACTGTGGCAAACTGTAAATGCGCTTTTAACCAATGAATACTTAACATTATAAGAAGCGAAACCTTATACACTAAAAGGGAACACTAGTTGGTAGTTTACCGAGAATTCACTCAGAGAGCCACCAGTCTTTTTGCAGGCTGCCAAATTCCAATGAACAATTTGTGCAGTTGTAGAAAAAAGTACAATTATTAAGATGTTAACGGCGTACTAGTAAGTATGGACAGATTGTTTGATCAGCTGATTGATAATATTATAACTCTATCATTGTTAGGTGTTTAATATGATAACTAACTTTTTTAAGTCTTAATTAGAGTTTCAAAAAATAAAACTAACTCAATGAAAGACGAGAAAGTAATAACTATTAGAGAAATTTGGAGAGGAAACATACATTTATCTATCCGTTTCAAAAGTTATTAGAAAATAATATAAAGTGCATGCTTAAAAAAACAATCTAATATTTGACTAATTTCCAAAATCACTGAAAACATTCAACAAAACGCCCGAACAATAATTTATTTTGTGAATGAGAACGTAACATTAAATAATTAATGTCTGTATACTTAGATAATAATGTCTCTCTATTATATAAACAAATTCCTGTCATTCACGCAAAAATTCTGGGCTTACTACGCATGCGTCTGGATTCAGGTCATCGTTACCCCCACCACCCTACCCCGATCCAAGTGCTTCTGAGCTAATCAATCGTCATTTCCGTGAAAATATCATCGAATACGATAATCTGTTTGCATTTGCTTCGCCGCGAATCCAAATAGAGAAAATTGATAGCTATGCGAGTAGGGGCGTGGCCATCTAGTTTATCATAGTATAGGAATAATAATTTGTCGTCTCTGTTATCAAATCCTTTACAATACAACTTCAATTTTTGTATTTAATTTTGCTAATTGTCTTTCCTATATATACGAAAGTTGGACTAATGAAGACGACAGAACACAGTATAGTGCAGGTAAATCGTTCGCCAGAAACTAGGTTCGAACCTACGACACCTGTGTTACAAATGTAACTATGATAAAATGTAAACTTAAACATACATTTTGCAGGGAAAATTTTTAAAACGTTCACGAAACGTCTGTAACTTGTAAAACACTTGACCTTTGTGGAAAAGTATTTCACTGCAATTTTTAATACCTGTAACTTGTAACTTTGTAGAATAGTGGCCTCTTGTCGGTGTAGTGGTCAGCGATCTTGCGTTTTAACAAGGCCTACTATGTTCTATCATAACCAATGTAAAAATAATTTGATCGCGCATCAGAACCGCTGACAATAGTAGTGTCTGTTATTTACATATCTATTAGAGAGCTCCGCCACCTGATCGCTTCTCTCGCCAACCACCGCAGCGGCGAAGCAAATGCAAACCTATTATTGTAGTCTGATATTGTCACGGAAATTACGATTAACTTAGAGTGTTGGTAGCTGTGATCTGGATCCTGACGCATGCTCAGTAGGGCCAGAGTTTTAGCTGTCCCTAATAAAAGTCGTTATATTTATTCTGGATAAGGAAAACTTTTCGGCATCGTACATATGGAAATGTATATGTGAAGAAGCGGGCCGCGCAGATAGGGATGTGAGTGTGGAAGGGAGGAGGTATGTTATTGTGGCGGGGTGGGGATTTGACTGCTGAGTACACTACTATCCAGTCTGTTTTTTATGGCTATGTTTTTAAAAGTTATGTACAATATTTATAAAAATATGTATAATATTTATAACAATATATACAATATTTATAACAATATATACAATATTTATAACAATATATACAATATTTATAACAATTTCTTTAAGTTGATTATAGTGCGGAAATAATAAAACACTACAATGTTTTTAGAAAAGGCAGTGCACTAGGTAACACGACTAATCTCTGTCACCGACTGACTCGCACGCTGACCTCCACGCCGTTAGCGCATGCGCATTGGCCGTCCCTGCTTCTGTGCATACAGCCGACCGCTTCTTCACAGATATTTCCTACTGTAATTTTTCTTTTATAACAGCAACTGAGTACAGAAATATGCATTTTAATAGTAATAAAAAATATACCATAACAATAGTTATGAATCAGTAGGGACGCAGTGACGCAAGAAGACAATACATGGAGGGAGGCACTTGGATGGTGGGGTTAGTGGTGATCTGGATTCTGACGCTTGCGCAGTAAGGCCATAGGTTTTGCATGAATGACAGGAATTTGTATATACAATTTATTTATCTATATATATTTATTTAGTGAAAATGAAAAGTATTCCTAGATACGATGAGCATTTATTATATATTATTGGTAATGAATAAACACAACAGCTGTCATATCGTGATATAGTTACGTAAACAATAACTTCAAAAGCTAAACATCAACGTATACAAAGTAAATACTAAATTATCTCCTTTCACTCCGTCCTATTTTACCTAATATAGTATACTCTGTGTTAGAAAAGACGTAAACAAAACTTTTAAACAACAAACCAGAGAAATATGTTACTTTAAAGTACAGTATGCTAATGTTTGTGTATACCTGGTCTACTAACATCTTTTAATTACAAATGCAAAGTACACCTTTACGTCCTATTACAAGTTTTCTTTTCTTTTAGCATGTACTTTATTCCTTCTCGTTGCTTTTGTAACGCTTTTTGTGTTTGCAGATTAAAGTAACACAATCTTTGAGTTGGCAATGCTTTGACTCGGCAAATTACTTTGTAGTTGCATGTGTAGAAAGAAAACAACTGGAGCGCGGACCTTTTACACGAGGAAAATTAGTGTAATGTGAAACAGGGATGATCTCCTGCAAAGAAAGGTGGAAGAAACAATTAACTGCATGGAAATCCTTCTGCATGAATATTGTCTGCAATAAAAAAAGCAGAATAACGTGAGCAGACCACTCGAAAAGTATGCAAGAGGTTAGTAATAGCATTGTATTTGGATAACCTAATAGAACTCCGATCCAATGCAATATTTTGTTCCACTGGAAATTCGACTTTTTTGGCGCTATCTATTGGGGAAACGAAGGAAGCGGTTTGAAACACCAATGCTACCAATGCTTTCTCCCTAGCCCTACCTCGCGGCTCGATCATGTACTATTTTCGCGACAACCTTTTTTCCGGCACACAGCCCCCGTATGGATGCAAGATCTATTTATTATTCATGATCCTATGGTAATAGTAACAATACGCTGAGTAAAGTGACCATTGGAAGATCGAGAAAAAATATCCTTGCTAACCTTTATTTCTGCAGAATTCATGTATTGAAGTAAAGAGTTGTGGTTGAAGATATCAGAGAATGGAGTCATGTTGTGCAAACCCCAAGGGTCCTTCGTAGGTAATGTAGTAGGCCTATACAAAATTTAAAAATACGTAGTCTGCTTGCGTAGTACCTTATGAATACATCACTTGAAATGTCACCGTTTTGTTGAGAACAATCGATTTCCTCAGACATTTTCGTGATGAAAGGCTGTTATATTTGACTAGGGGCTTCGCCCCTGATAGCTTTGCTCACCGACACCGGTGGAGACCCCAAGCCAGACAATGCAAACAGATTATTGTAGGCTATACTTTGGTGACCTATATATAGCTAATGTACAACAGAAATCGAAATATACACGACCAACCCCAATAACTCGAATTGCAGCATCCGTTGTAATATCACCAGTAATATTTCAATAATCGATATTTCAAGCAAATGTTGATATTACCATTGTATTTGGATAACCTAATAGAAATCCGATCCAATGCAATATTTCAATCCACTGGAAATTCGACAATAGTGGCGCTATCTATTGGGGAAACGACGGAAGTCAATGCTACCAATGATTTCTCCCTAGCGCTACCTCGCGGCGTCATCTTGCACTATTTTACCGACAACCATTTTTTCGGCACACAGCCCCCGTATGCATGCATGATCTATTTTATTATTCATGATCTATGATATTACCAACTAAAGGAAACAATATGACATGTAACACCACATGTTTGACTGACTAATGTAGTAAGCCTTTTGTTTGCTTATCTAATCTAAAACAAATTTGTTGTGGAGAATAATTACCTGATTCTAAATTTGCCAAATGTTTTGCAAATAAACGTGTTTTGGTTTGAAGGCCTAACCACCCGACTATACCGAATTCTGTCGGCAGAAATATGAACTAACCTAATTAAATGTGAAACACAGCTAATGAACTGGATGAGATTATCGCGCTAGAGATGATAATTAGCCCCAACAACCAACTCTGATGTTAATTGTACTAGAAAAGCCGTGTTCAAAAGAATTACATGACAATCCTGTATTATCATTGTGAGACGTTTAAGAAAACCAATTCTATGGATTAACTTTGTCAGACATCTTGTAACCTTCTTGCTAGTATTAAAGTTAAGGGTGTACAATACACGTTCATTTCCTTGGGCTTATTCGTAGATATATATTAGGTGTGACGAAAGATCGAAAATTAAAAAAAAGGAAGTAAACGTATTTTTTTATTATTAATATTCATAGTTTACAAAAAGTACACCGGATTCAAAATTTGGTTGCAAATAAATTTTAGTTCATTGTAGGCCTAACCTAAATTATATAAAGTTTTTGGTCCAAATCAGCTTTTTTATTTATAATATGTAACATCAGATGTTTGAATTGAATTATAATACACAGTAAGCATTTTTCTTTGATTTTTGTTTGTATTTGCTTTTAGTTTGTTAACCTAACCCAAAAATGCTGACGGTTGTGAATAATAATAAACTGATTTTAAATTTGCTGTAAGCTAGTTTCCATGACAACGAATGAAAACAAACATGAGATGCTAAGCTTTTGATCCGAACAGCAGCTCTTTTATTCGAAATATCACTATTTTTACGGTTTAAAATATTTTTTTCAAAATCCTTTCTTATTGTGCGTCTATTACTCCATAAGAATATGCCTTTAAATTATCGTATTTGTATATTAAGGGTCTGCTGTAGTGGCGGCCATCTTGGATTTGTATCCCATAAGAGCAATGTTAAATTTCAAACCATTTATTTCGTTTATTTTTTATGATAAAATTGTTTGCAAGGTCTTATTTTAAGCACAATTACAATACGCATTAGTTTTGCATTTTAGATTTAAAAAAATGCTTTTATTTTGTTATGTAATTGACATTTTGTAAGTACAAAGTTTGAACTTTTTTCCTAACAAAATAAAAAATTAATAATGAAAAGTAATTTGCAAGCCGGATCCGAAATTTTATAAAGAATATCCAGTTTTTTTTCAGCACTTAATTGCAAAAGATGGATTTATAAAAAGGTTTGAGATGAGGCAATGTCAAAGCGTTCGGCTGTAAGAAATTGCACTGTTTAGATTCGGTTATATAGAGAAGCGCTTGCGTTTTCGGTTGCTTTCTCGTTTACTGGAGCAGGCAGTTAACTACGTATTACACTGTTCATGTTTGAATTTCCTTGAGTAGTAATTATTATCCTTGATTAAATCCTTGAAGCCGTCTCTCTGTGGTCCTTACTCATCCTGTCAGCACGACTCCTGCTGTGATGTATTAAACTTTCACATCTTCTGGAGACGTAACGTTTTAAAAACACATTTTGGTTTTTCTTAAATATTTTATAAACTACTATTGTGGGGAGTAACGTTTGAAATGCCTTTTTTATTTAAGAATATCAAAACTTTTTGAATTTTCTAAAGTGCAATTTTTACGATTTTCTCGAAAGTGTTAATAAAAAGCACCATCACTCTGTTTCCCGATGTAACGCATTCACAATTTTGAAAAAAGAAGTAGAAGAAGAAGGTCTCATTTTAGGCACAGTCACAATACGCATCCGTTTTGCGTTTCACATTAATTTTTTTTTTTTTTTAATTTGTCACGCAATGGACATTTTTAAGTTTAATTTAAGTACCAAGTTTAAACTGGTTTCTTTCCACAATAAAAAATCTATAATTAAAAGTGAAACGCAAGCCGGATCCGCAATTTTATAAAGAATATTCAGTTTTGTTTACAGCACTCAATTACAAAAGATGGATTTATAAAATGGTTTGAAATGAGACAATGTCAAAGCGCTTAGCTGCAAAAAATTGCACTGTTTAGATACGGCTATAGAGAGAAGCGCTGCCGTTTCCAGTTTCTTTCTCGTTTACTGGAGCTGCTGTAGTGGTGGCCATCTTGGATTTTTATCCCATAAGAGCAATGTTAAATTTCAAACAATTTATTTCGTTTACTTTTTATCATAAAATTGTTTGCAAGGTCTCATTTTTAAAGCACAGTCACAATACTCTTCCGTCTTGCAATTTACATTTTTTTAAATGCTTTTGATTTGTTATGTAACTGACATTTTGTAAGTACAAAGTTTAAATTTTGTTCCTAACACAAAAAAAAAAAAGAAATCAGTCGCGGGACTGCCGACAGAAGTGAAAAATGTAATGAATATAAATCGTCGGTTTGGTTTAATCGGAAATTTGATTATTCTAACACTACCAAGTAAACTATTTTAACACAAATTACTAAATGAGGAAGCACAATGTCCATTTCAGAGGTATTGCCAAGTAAACTATTTCAACACAATTTGCGAAATGAGGAAGCACAATTTTCATTTCAGAGGTATTACCAAGTAAACTATTTTAACACAACTTACGGAATGAGGAAGCACAATGTCTACTTCAGAGGTATTACCAAGTAAACTATATACTCTGCTATATACGCATGTGTACTTTTTATAGTAGAGCGTGACGGTAAAATCCGATTCACCGACGGCAAAATCATTTGGACGCGGTGTGCCTATAGAATTTTACACTACAAAAATAATTTAAAACATTAATGACTTTGCTGACTTTGGTATTTAATATACATATAACACAAATATCATATATATATATATATACATACATACTATATCTCGAGCGGTGACGGTCGCGAGTTTGATGCTTTTTCCTCTCCCAATAAGAAGTGCTATGTAGTATATTCGCGTTGCGTACATACATATATATATATATATATATATAATACATACTATATCTCGAGTGGTAACGGTCGCGAATTCAATGCTTTTTCCCCAAGCAAAAAGTGCCCAACGCCGCTAAAGAAGTTTTCACTTCAAAAATTAATAATGAAAAATAATTTGCAAGCTGGATCCGAAATTTTATAAAGAATATTCAGTTTTTTTTTCAACACTCAATTAAAAAAATAGACTTATAAAATGGTTTGAAATGAGGCAATGTCAAAGCGTTCAGCTGTAAGAAATTGCACTGTTTAGATATTGATACAGTGAGAAGCGGTTGCGTTTCCTGTTGCTTTCTCGTTTACTGGAGCAGACCCTTAAGTAGTTTTCGCTCTAAGTTGATTCCATGCCAGTCATACAGTCACGAAAAGCCGCTTGTGTATAGATTACGCCAGACTTAAGACTACTATTCTGACAAAAATTGAAATAAATATAGAGCTGTTTGATTTCTGTTTGATTTTAAAACAATAAATAAAGAACAATATTTCTCGCTTTTGTATGAAAACGATGGCAGTACCCCTCAGTATTTAAACATGATTGGTAAGATTTCCCTATGGTACCGACCCCATTGACTGAAAGTCCCCTTACACTGACTGACCCTTGACATACTGTGATCCGTCTTCATTACCTCACCCTGTTACACGAATTTTTACTCGTCTTCATTTTCATACATTTGTCTGAGGAATCACTTATGTCTAACTTATCGAATAAACTGACTGTAGAGACAACTCCCATGAGGGATTGCTTCGTGGTTACTTCGTATTTCAGACTATAAAGAATATACTTCTGTATTTAAGCAATCAATTTTTTTTAAATCTTGCAATAGTTTTTATTTTAATATATGTGGTGTAGTTAGTGCGCCGCCTAGCTTGCTACCATTGGAATCGTGCTTAGTTACTAGCGTACAGGTTTTATAAGCTTCACCATTTCTCCGAATTCGTTGTCTGCCACAAATTAAAGACGTCAAAAATAATAAATAAATATAAAATGAAAAAATTATAGTCAGAACTAAATTATTACCGTATTTAACTACAATTAGTTAATGATTTTGAACAGCTGCTTGTCGAAATAAAGACACTATTATAATATTTACAATTACAAAGATTTAAAATACAGATCCATGGTTGATTATAACATTTGTTTAGAGTGAAAAAGAGTCTTTATAGGATCATTCGTTTGTCAAATATTTGTCAGATGATTTTTTAAATAAAATTCAAAAAGAAATATTGTACTAAAAAAATTAAATTTGTTTAGAGAAAGAAACATAACAAAACCAATTGTCCACTTGCATAAGAACACAATGAGTTCCAAGTTTCAACAACATTCATATTCTGAACAGAAAAAAGGTATAATGCTTACACTCTTATATTCACGTTCAAACTCTGGCCCTACTGCGCATGCGTCAGTATCAAGGTCACAGCTACCCCCACCACCCTACCCCAATACAATTGCCTTTGTCCTACTCATAAAAATATGAGAGTATGCAATAATTCATTTGCATTTGCTTCGACGCGAGTGAAGGTGGAGAGCAGGCAGCAAAGCAGCGGTAGTTCGTGAGCGAAGAGAGGAGGGGGTGGAGCCTTTTAGTAGATTATATAATATTTTCCGTTTTTCCACTACTATAATCTATATATATAAAATCCAAATACCCCTCACTGACCCACTCATCACGAAATCTCAAAATCCACCGAACGGATTGGAATGAAATTTGGTATGTAGCTTCCTCTAGGGCCGTAGGTGCTCGCTGAGAAAGGTTTTCAAAAAATTCGAAATTTTAGGGGGGTTTTCAGAGGTCAAAGTTACTAAGAATTGCCATAAGAACTTAATATATATTTGTTGGTTAATATACATTTAACTTTGATTTGTCTATCCGTGCAAAGCCAGATCGAGCAGCTAGTATATTATATAGATCTTCTAGGGGCTCTTTCCGTGCTCCCCCGACAACTCAAGGCGAAGGAAATAGAAACAGATTACAATAATTATTGTATTATCTGATATTTTCACTGAAATTACGATTGATTAGGACAGAGGCACTTGGAACGGGTTACGCATACACAGTAGCACAAGATTTTGTGTGTGAATGGCAGGCATTTTCTGTACAATAAAGTGATATAAACCGATCCTAAACACGCTGTTAGTTGTTAAAACATTCACTGACTCTAAATATGTCAAGTAGGTTGCTATGGTAATAAATATAAATGCTTTCAAGAAACGTGTGTCGGTTCAGTATAGGCCTAACCTATAATTGTGTTGAGCTTTTGATCCAAATCAGCTGTTTTATTTATAATACGGGACAACAGATGGTTGAATTATATTACACTAAGCTTTTTTCGTTGATTTTTGTATGTGTTTGCTTTTATTTTGTTAACCTAACCTAAAAAAGCTGTTGGTCGTGAATAATAATGAACTGATTCTAAATCTGCCAAGTATGTTGATATGGTAACGATTGTAAATGCATTCGACAAACATGTGTTGCTAAGCTTTTGATTCGTTTTAGCTGTTTTATCTGTTATAGTGCTGGAAGTAAACGTATTTTCACTATTTTTAAGCTTTAAAATCAAAATTTTGAAAATCCTTAAGACTCCATAAGAATATACTTTTAAATTTTCGTAATTTATGTACGTTGATTCTATGTCAGTCAGGCAGCCAGTAAGGACAAATCATCTTATACAGGCTGTCCCCGAACTCTCTGGAGCCCTTTTGTGGGATATGTTCCTGGGATCCAGACAAAAATATTTCACAATATAAACACGATATACAGGGGTCCTATTATATTAAATTTATCTGCCCATCTTACGTAAATTAAATTAAATTTTACACCTTAATTAACGACCTACATATTTCAATAGGGATTCGTTTCTGTGAGTAATCTGAAACACGGGTGAAATCTTTCGCTAGCTGTAACTCTCTAAAGAAGCATTTCCGGACCGATAAATATAGAACATATGAAATTTTTTCATTATTTTTGCTAGTGGAATCAGCTCAGAAAGTGCTCGGAACCTTACGCAAATAATTTATTATTTTAGCTCATAATAACATTAAAATATTTTATTTCTAGAGTAATTCTGGGTATTGTTGACAACTACCAAGAAATATATTTTTCCTTTTTTTCAATAACTCTGATATCCTTTGAGCTACTGGCAAAATGAAACAATCATTGTGTTTGCGATTAAAAAGGCTAACTTTTTTGTCTCTTGTAATTTTTTTGTAAAGTTAGCGGTTTTTGAGATATTTGACAAAAAAATTATAAACGTCCGCCATTTTGAAAATATTTAAAATGATATTATAATTTTTTGTGCAGCGATAAAAGGTTACGCAACAAATAGGCGCACAAAGTTTGAGCTCAATATCTTTTCTACTTCCAAAAATATTAAGTATTTTGTAAAAAAAACACATACAGACAGACGAAAAAATAAGCACCGTAGACCCATATTTATATTGTAAAATATGTTTGTCTCTCAGGAACATATCCACAAAAGGGGTCCAGAGAGTTCGGGGACATCCTGTATAATATAGAGTATTACAGTAAATTGTTTTATGAATTAAATGATTGATTTCTTGACCAAATTTCATGAAATACCGGTTTACATTATTTAGATAAACACTACAACCTAGTTTGTTTGTGTTTTTTCTTTAAAAGTGGTGATCATTAATTATAAATTAAATATGTTAAGTATTTTCCATTACAATTTTTTTTATATAATAATTTAATCCCGAAACCTTCATATGTTTTACATAAACAAACTTTATTCCTTCTTATTTTACAAAACTATTCCGCTTTTTGTTATTTTTCAACTGAAACAATAGATCAAGGACACTTTGTAGAATGCCATTTCGAATGTTTACACTGCCTCAACTTGCACCAAATTCATTTTATTTCAACTAAATTTATTATTATTCGTAGAAAATTGTGAAAAAATGACTTCTAAGAAAACAATAAAGCTTCTATTCTAAGCTATCCATAAAGTGTATTGCGCTCTTTCCATCAAATTTGCAGAATGAGTAGTTTCCTTAGAATACCAATTCATTCCAGATCAAACTCAAATCTACGTAAAACTATAAAAATATAGACCACAGCCTTCCGTGAACATTTGAACTATTGTCATTGTAAAGTTGATCGTGAAAGCACACTTTGCCTAAAAGCTGAACGATGAGTTATGGATTGATAGAAGGAAGAAGAAGATGAAGAAATGAAAAGGAAACGTTTAAAGCCCCCTTGATTATGTCGCCGCTGAAAGCGGGTGTTGCGGTGCTTGCTAATGCTTCTACACTCAACTCGTGCTTTCAAAATAATCAACTCTTGGGTGCCCGCAATATTTGCAGAGTGGGAATACCATTAATGTTCTTCCAACGCATCGTTTACAGTTCGTAGAACACCCCTCCCCCCCCCCGCACTCCCATTCTCTCCTATAATGGGTTTTAAATAAAATGTAAAAGAGAAATTATAGGGTGTATATTAAATCATGGGTTCTTTCTTTTTACAATTTAGGACCTTTTTATCGTGCAACTAAAATTACTTGATGGTAAAATTCTTTTCACTTTATTCTAAAAGACTATTTTCCTATCCTTAACCCTAGAAAACCCTCTTTATTCGCACTCTATTAGGTTTTTATTCTCATTGTGGGTGTTCCTAGATACAATTTTTACATTACTGTACTGTATTTAATTCCACTTATTCTCATAACAGTCTTATCTTACGTTTCTTTCAAAATGGTTTTCGGTTTTCCCGACTTATAACGTCTTAAGGAACGTCTAAAACCGTTTTTCGAGTTTTCTCCAAGCCGATATTAACAATAATTCGACCACGCAGCTGAACCGCTGACGACGGTCCGCAGGTCTATTCACGACGGTCCGGAATAGCTGCAAATGGTTCGCACTCCATTCCGCATATTGGGAGTATCTTCAATACACAAAGCATTGCGTGCTTCGCACGTTAACCCCCTTATTGCGAGTATCTTCAACAAACAAAGCATCGCGTGCTTCGCACGCCAACCCCACGGTAGAATCCACCACAAGGCTTTCAACCGGGTACTTTTATGGTATTTTACGTTTTGATCGATTTTGGGAGGACCAAGCGAGCTATAAGATCGCGTAAAAAAACAAAATGTGCAGAATAACATCATACATTTATATGTGTAGAAAAACTCAAAAACAAATTCATTCTCGTAGGAAAATCTCAAAAAATAACTACTTCCTGTCAAAAAACGTGCTTCCGAGTGTTGGATTTTTTTGGCTAACGAACTCGTCTGAGCGACGTAGACAACCAACATGATGAGTACCAAATTTTAACCAAATCGGACTTAAAATTCGGCCTCTAGAGTGCGAACACATATATATGATTTATAATGACACCCCAAAAGGTGTTCTAGGGACCATGATCGATGCTCATTTGCTACTCCCGACCATAAGGGCCACTGCAAAAGCTCATTTTTCCTATTTAAATTCTCTAATAAAATGTAGCGTACATCGAAAAATTGTAAATACTTAAATATCAAAATAACTTCACTAAGGAAAGGTCACATAGACTTCTGTTGAAGTTAGCTTGTCTGTTTGCACTGAAGGAGCATCAGAAGCCTTTCCAAGAAATAGTTGAAACGCTTCATCACGATTTTTAATGGTCCCTCTCCTTCCAACATGCCTACCGTGTTGTACTGTTGTTGGTTTACGGTTTATTGGCAGATGAATATTCTTTATTAAATGCAACACTCAACTACACAGCCAGTTGAAATTAGTTTGTATTCTAACTAAAGGGCCCGTCCCAGCTCCTTCGTGCACCATCCCTCCGCGGCGACTCACGGCGAAGCAAATGCAAACAGATTATTGTATAATCAAGGGTGGCACTTGATCCTGACGCATGCGCAAAAGGCCCAGCTTTTTTCGTGAATGACAGGATTTTTGTATATAATATACAGATTAGAATGATTAGCATTGTACAAAACAAATAGTACAGCCGATGCTAATTTTCTGTAATTTGGTCAAACGTTTTGTGGGGTTTAATCTAAAACACTTGTTCATAGATATTAAGAAACTCAGTTTATTTCCATCTATGTTTTCTGTGTCACAATATGAAAATACGTCAAATAATTTTGTAGTATAGCTTTAATCGGGAAGATGGTAAAATTAAAGAGTAACTTCGTCCTTATTAATTTAATTATTTTAAAATGCATAAACTTGAATTAATAAAACGTAACTTTTTATCAAAATTACAATTTTAAACATTAACAGTGTATACATTTTTTAAATTGCTTTCTAACTTCATATTTATGGATCAAACGATTTAGAAGTTATTAATATTATAATGTAGAAATTAAAAATCGAATATAAGAATGAATTAATCTTCGAATATGTAAATTAAACACGTATAGGAAATGAACAATGTGATAAAAATTAATTACAATATTTTTTCGCAAGACACGGAACTTGTTAAAGTTTAGTTTGTCAGCAAATAAATGCTCTGACACGCCCTAGATTCGTTTTATTACTTTTCCAAAATCTACACACTGCTTACTTCATTCAATTATTTGATTCCTTATTTTGGACGGGTTTAAATATTTACTCCTTTCCACTTTTTATTAACTTTTGGTTGAACAATCTGGTAAAATAGTTTTGTCTGTTGATCACTCACACCCTCCCCAACAGGGTTTGTTGGGTAAATGGTTTAAACTAGTAAGTTTGTTCGGAAAGATGATCATTTAAAAAATAATAACAATAACAATAATTTTCACACATTCTATTCTCGTATACGTTTAGTAATCAAATGTGCTTCGTGTATCACTGAGGATGGCAGTAGAGTATGCAGTGATATAGCGTATATCCAATCAGAGAATTTGATTTGGTGAAGTGACCACTAAGGCCACGCCCCCGCCTAACCCTACCCTACTCCCTCCATACTACCAGTTGTCAAGACATTCTCTACGTCGAGTCTAGAATTTGTTAAGCTATGTTAACTCCCTCTCCTACCCCACCCTAATTAGTTGGTCAGTGGGGAAAGGTAATTAATTGGTCCTGCGAAAATACAACAAGTTAATTGATCTGTAAAAAGAGCTGCACAATTTTTATTGAAACCCAAATTTAATTAAATAGCCTTTTTTCCAGGTCAATGAATCAATTCTTAAGAATTTCTTTTGTACGATTTCCCTGGTAAAACCCTGATCTGGTAGCTGCTCTCTGATTGGTAGAGGTGGGGGACTTTTCTCTGGTCTAAGTGGGGAGCTGCTTCCTGGACTGAGTGGTGAGGGTTAGGTGTGGGTTGGAGCGTGGCCTGTGGTCACGTGACCAAATCTAGCTCTATGATTGGGTACACGCTATATCGCCGGATACTCTACTGATGACGACTTTGTCGTTGAAACGAGTTTGATTACTAAACGAACGTGTTTGAGAATTAGTGACATTGTTGTCATTCTTAATTAATTTCTTCTTATTTGTCAAGCTCAATTATAAGCGATTAACCATATAAATATTTTCTTTTCTTTGTACAGGTATTTGTATTAATTTCCAAGCATCTAACTTAAAATATTAAATACCCTAGTGGGCTCGGCCCCAAGCTCGCTTCGTCGAATTGCTGCTCTACCCCCATAATATTTAGATGCCACGAGTGCAGATGGACCTTAAAATTTATATGCTGCTTAGGTATTATGAACTTATAATAATTACCCATATATTATGGATGAATAGAAACTAATGAAAAATGTATACTGTACTACGAGTTATGAATTAATTAGCAATGTGCGTACCCTATCATTCAACGTTCAGTATTTACTGAAACTCGTGCAACCGGCTTCACGTGCTGACGTGAAAGTATTGCACAATCTAAGCCACAACTGGCGTTACAATGGATCAAGGTAGGGTGGTGGGAGAAGCGAGAGCCCTTTGCGCGGTACACCCAGAGTGTTTGCGTGAATTACATCTTTATTATATATATTACTAGCTGACCCGTACGGCGTTGCCCGTGGTGTTTGGTATTTTCAGTCTTTTTAACGTAATTGTGTTCTCTTTAAGTGTTCAGTCAGTGAGTGGTATTTGGCTTTTATATATATAGATCTTAAATAATAAAAGCACTATTGTCATAATAATAAAAGATCTGAAATTATGATTTTAGTAACTTTGATCCCCCCAAACCCCTCCTAAAATTTCTAAATTTTTCATACCCTTTCTTAGTAAGCACCTATGGCTCTAGAGGAAGCTACATACCAAATTTCATTCCAATCCGTTCAGTAGTTTTGAAGAAATCGTGATTTAATAACTTTGATCCCCCCAAACCCCCCTAAAATGTCGAATTTTTAAAACCCTTTCTTAGCGAGCGCTAGTAGTTTTTGAGTTGGTAGTTTTTGAGAAATCGTGATGAGTGAGTCAGTGAGTGAGTGAGTGAGTGGTATTTCGTTTATATATATACTAGCTGGCCCGATCCGGCTTTGCACGGATAGACAAATCAAAGTTAAATGTATATTAACCAAAAAAATATATTATAGGCTACTATGTATTTCTTATGAGGATTTTTAGTAACTTTGATCCAACCAAACCCCCCTAAAATTTCGAATTTTTTGAAAATATTTCTTAGCAAGCACCTACGGCCCTATAGGAAGCTACATACGAAATTTCATTCCAATCCGTTAGGTGATTTTTGAGATTTCGTAATGAGTGAGTGAATGGTATTTGGATATATATATAGATTAAACACAAACTATAATTTGATTATAGAATCCCTTGTAAGGAAACTGCACATTTTGGAGAAAAAACTTCGATTTGTGTGCTACCGACTGAAAAAAGGCGACTTAAGACGTCTACAATTTAAGGTCTTACTGTTCTTTACGTATTATCATTTAAGTTGGTTGAACATGTACAAAAAGTATTATTAATTTATTTGTTTACGTGTTCTATTTGGCTATGTCATAGCGTATGGAATCCTAACGCCATTATCCATTGCCCATTTACAGTTTAGTTGATAGCATTGGCCTTATGGAGGCTTGCCGTGCTACCTAACTACATCGGCTCCTATTCACTACCACGTTGAATTATGAATATCCTTATCTCAGTGTTTAATTCAAGATCCAAATTTCTTCATTTCAGTAACGAACCTCATGTTTAAGTACACCCCATTAAATATTCCTAATAACTAGTTTAAATGAGTTTTATGAGGTTGTGATGTTTTTATGCTGGATACTAGCGTAAGATCTCCGTTTGAATAGCATGGGAAATGCTTGCCCATGCTATCAACTAAACTGTAAAAGCGCAATAGGCGATGATTACTACGTTAAAAACTAGGCGACGAGCTAACCACTC
This sequence comes from Philaenus spumarius, assembly GCA_018207615.1. Lineage (NCBI taxonomy): Eukaryota > Metazoa > Arthropoda > Insecta > Hemiptera > Aphrophoridae > Philaenus > Philaenus spumarius. The sequence goes on from JAGFPH010003496.1 coordinate 57,611, forward strand.
CCCCAAGCTTAGGCCTTTATTAAATTAAAGTATAATTTTTTAACAGATTAAAACTGTGAATGCAGTTTACGGAAGTATAATCTACAAAGTTTCGAATGACGTAATAGATACATTATAAACCTCGAGGCAGAGTCTCTACAATTCGATACGTCATTCATAAATGATCCGTCAGACAAATGTATAAAAATGAAGTTAAGTAAAGATGCGTGTAACGGGGAGCGGTAATGAAGACGTATAGCAGAATGTCAAGGGTCAGTCAATGGGAGGGGACTCCCTTCCAGCCGATGGAGTCCCATTGGGAAATCTTACCAATCATGCTTAAAGACTCGAGTACTGCCATAGTCTTGAGATAAAAGTAAGAAATATTGTATTTTTCATATTAAAATGGAACTTATTTATTTCACTTTTCTTGAAATGCAGATAAACTACGTCCGTTAAAAGATACGTCGAGGGAAATAACTTTATCCTCCCAGAAACTTTGATATTTCAAGTAATGAAATCAAACAATTGAAGATGTGTTAATGTCCTACGACACATTATTTATTAGTAGCTCGCGAATTATTCCAGATAATCTACTACACGTCCCTCTTCTAATTTGTCTTCAGATATACATAGGCCTATCCTCCTCCTAAAATGAAAACTTTTGTAGATTTCTATATGATTTTATGTTTTAAGTACTTACAGTCATAAACAACATATGCAAATATATACAAAACATGATCTAATGAAAGATATCAGGGTAACAAGCAAGCCATTCTACTGCTCCACAGAATTAGATAGACTGGACAAGTCGAACGCAAGAGTGAAGCAACATTTAGAGTCAAATACTCACACAATATGGCGGATGCAAATCGCGAGCCGCCGGCCGGCCGCCAGTACATGTTGCCACATTACCCGCGAAACGAAGCTCGTGTTCTAACCTTTGTATGATAGAAACTAAAATAGCTATTTTTTCAAAAAAAATACTTTTCGTAAAATGTAGCTTTTCAGCTCCATTTCTCTCGTTTACATGACGAACCTGCCCTAAAAACAAAAATTGTTCTCGCAATACAACTGATGTCAGGAATTAAAATGTATAAAAAAGTTTGTACTTTATTCGATTTTTAAAGCGCCAAACCATTTTTATTTTCAATTTGTGAACACACCATTAGCGTCCCACACTAATAAACTGTGAGTTTGCCGAATTTCAAAGATTTTCGAGCATTTTCAGCTATTGAAACCACGGTGTAAATGAATAGGGCGCACTGAAAATTTCACTCCTCCCTAGGCCCGCTCGACCACAGACTATAGAATTACTATAGTCTGTGGCTCGACGTTTCTATCCTCACACAAGATGACAGACCTAGTTTCAATTCCCACAGGCTTATGGCACGACCAGTCTATTTAATTCGCTGGGTCTACCTTTAAGTAATAATGTTTGAGTTGGTACTGTTTTGACGTAGCAAATCCCTTTGTTGTATAATGTGTAGAAAGAAAATAACTGGAGCTTGGACTGAAGCATTTTGAAGTGTGTGCTTGGAAATGATACAACACAAATAGGTACTACCCTTCTTCCGATCCACCTGTAAGGAATATTAAGACTAATCGCCGTCTAATATAGGGTTGTAGTGCACCATTTTGTTGAACACTTAAATGTTCAACTTAGTTGTTGGCAATAATTTCCGCGTTGATGAATAATTTTAAAGGTTTTTTTCAAAGTAAACGTTTTGGAAAACAAAGTTTTTATTTACAAGATCCCACTCCAAGATAACATGGCGGCCCTAACCGTACACAATTTTGTTCTTTGTAATTTTATTTACAGCTAGTAGACTCGGCAATGCTTCCCTATTACTTGATTTTAGTATATAAATACATAATTAGATTAAATTAACAAACACAATTTAGTGTGTGTAATGAAAAATTAACTTTGAAGTGACTAGTGGTTAAAATAAGATTATTATGATCAGAGCAAGCCGTCTCGTGCGTATTAAACATATGGGTATATCTATATATATATAAGCCAAATACCACTCACTGAGTCATCACGATTTCACAAAAACTACTGAACGGATTTCAATGGAACTTGGAATATAGCCCCTAGGGTCCTAGGTGCTCGCTAAGAAAGGTTTTAAAAAAATTCGAAATTTTAGTGGGATTTGGAGGGGGGTTAAAGTTACTAAAAAAAAACCACCGGATTGGAATGAAATTTTGTGTGTAGCTTCGTCTAGGGCCCTAGGTGCTTACTAAGAAAGGTTTTCAAAAAATTCGAAATTTTAGGGGGGATTTGGGGGGGGGGGGTTCAAAGTTACTAAAACAAAAACCACCTAACAGATTGGAATGGAATTTGGTGTGTAGCTTCCTCTAGGGCTCTTGATGCTTGATAAGAAAGGTATTCAAATAATTCGAAATTTTAAGGTGGTTTGGGGGGTCAAAGTTACTAACAATCCCCATAAGAAATACGTAGTGTAATATATTTTTTGTTTTTTATAACAAGCCGATCGAGCAGCTAGTAATACATAACTATTGAGCTTGACTAGTGAGAAAGTAACTAGATGACATAAAACCTGAACACAGAATCTCACAACACATACGTTTACCTTTGGTTACTGTGGCCCGTGCATCACTGAGGATGGCGACATTGTCGTTGAAACGCGTTTGAAGTTAGTAAACGTATTTGTTGTGAGATTTTGTGTTTAGGCTTTATTTTATCTAAACATATGGGTGTTTAATGTTAATGCAATTTATTTTATAATAAATGGGTAGCTATCCCATTTTAATTATTATTTAATTTTAAGGTAGCTATTTCAACCCCTTAGACTGTAGTAATTTTGTAACGTCTAAACACTCCTGGCAATGATATGGTTAAACTGTGAAATTTTATTGAAATCGGTCGAATCGTTTTTGAGTCTATATAAAGGACAAATAATCGTTTATTTTTATATTTAGAGATTGGTGATCGGTGTACCATCAGAACATAAACGGTTTAACATTTTATCAAACATTGGTAACTATACAACGATCCCTACAATGACCAACTTGGGGACTTTTCAAACAGTTTTTCAAAATTACAAAAACAGAAGAATTTTAAATTACAAATAGTAGTCATATACGTAATTCCTGATATAAAAGAGATGCGTAAAGGATACTTAAGATTTTTTAAATATTACATTTATATTTCTGACAACTACGACAATAATTTTAAAATATTTCTCGATTTCAATTGTAATCTACGTTCACCCATTTTTGCTTAATTATCAGATTCTGTACGTAGCTACGTAATAATATAATGTTACATTGGTTGATAAACATTTTCCAAGTCCATTACCGGTTTCTTGGATTGCAAGAAAACACATGTTCGGGTTTATAACTCCAGTATAAAACACACTGTACGTTTTAAAGACATAAAAAGATAATTTAAAAACATATCAGAGAAGTATGATACGGTAAAGTATGTCAATGGTTATGCACACTCGTACTCACATCTTTTTATCGCTAAAGCGAAATACCTTGACGTTCTTTTTACACGTTTTCTATTCATTAATCAGCTACTTTATTCCCTCTCATTTCTTTTGTCCTTCGCTTCTGTATTGCTTTTTGTGTTTGAAGATTAAAGTAACACAATGTTTGAGTTGGTACGGCTTTGACGCAGCGAATCACTTTGTCGCGGAACGTGTAGAAAGAAAATAAACTGGAGCACGGACTGAAAAACTTACCCGTTACGTCGTGATGAAATGCAGTGTAATGTGAAGTGTGTGTTCTGAAATATAGTAAAAACAATAGTTTCGGAAAGGAATGTTGTTCTTCAAACTGTAAAAAGAAACAATGAACTGCAAAAGTTGTACGGATAATTTAGAGTACCGTATAAAAAAGTAGAATGCAGCGAAAAGATCATTGGAAAGAATATTTAATAAATCAAGGAAGACCTGAAGTAAAGAGATCCTGAGGAAGACCTACAACAATACTTTAATATGTTTGAAGACTGCGTGTCCGGGATCAGGATTAGAAGACACAATAGGTTCTGTTAGAATAGATTCGTATAGTGGAAAAGATTGGGGACCAAAACGGGTCAAATGCAAGTTTCACACACCCATGTCTTAACAAACATTAAGTGAGTTACAAGACTAAATTCAATTTGTTACGTACCCAGCGTAATAAGAAATCCATGTGGTACACATAGTGAGCAAATGAATCATTCTAGACAATCGGTTTCATCTGAAATCCACTATTTCGTACCTGTAAAATTTAAGGAATATATTTTGTGATTCTTCAAATACCAATGGCCTAATGGTGAGGGTCTTTGAAGAAGATTGAAATGTCGTTGCCTCATTTTCCTCACTATAGTTTTCACGTGTTTGGAGCGTTCTTCTCTTATTTGCCGATTTCACTTTAACTGATTCGATTGCGATTGGTTAAATTTACTGATGACCGATTATCTTTCGGCTTACAGTGTTTGGTTCCATTTGTTAGGGTAAGCGTCGTTAGAATAGTGCTTTGTTCGCTGTATAGAGTTTGGGGAAATTTAATACGGCCCAGGTGGGATAGTCATCCCCAAAGTATCACTGCGACTCTTTGCTGATGACGCTATGTTCTACTACAGGACTCTGAACCTGGAATATGGCTCGTCGGTCATTCAAAAACAGTTGGATGCCCTACAGCCGTGGCTCAGGATGTGGAGAACTGCAGTGAACACAGATAAAACGCAAGCCATCCAATTTTCTCCACTACGTAGATTTCCTAAAGTCCAATTGACTCTTAACAAATCACCCATAGCATGGACCCGCAAAGTCAGCTACCTTGGAATCACGCTTGACTCTAAATTAAACCTGTCCCATCACGCCAAGCAAACTCTGTCAAGGGCTAAATCTGACCGTGGCAGACTCCTTCCAGTCATAAACGCCAAGAGCCCTCTACCACTTCGTATCAGATTGTCCATGTACAAAACATACATCAGACCAGTTCTTACGTATGCAGCTCCAGCTTGATATTCTCTACTATCTGTTTCTTGGAAGAAAAAGTTGGACTCCTTCCAGAACAAAACTCTCCGTTGGATCACCAACTCCCCATGGTACGTATCGAACGTAACCATCTCTCAAGGGCACAAAATCCTCACACTCGAGGACTTCATCCTAAAATTTACAAATAGAGTCAAACACAGAGCCGAAGGGTCTCGATACACACACATCCAAAAAATCATCACTGATCCTGCACCTCCGCAGGTCAGAAATACGTCTGGTTTACGAACCACCATAAGTATCCAAAAATCCAAGCTCAATTCTTAAACACCACACACTTCCGTAGCCAATCCCAGCGTATTCCATAGATTCACCATCTCGTTCTCACACAAAATTTATTCCAAATTTAGTCAATAAACGTTCAATAAAGTCATTTTTTCAGTTTCAGACAAGCAGCCATTGTTCTTAAAACAGATGCTGTCTTAAAACCGAGACTACGGTCTCGCCAATTTACCAGAATACGGCCCAGGTGGGATTGTTACATTCGTTGTTATCTGATATCTTTCATCGACTGTCTGACTTCTTACTAAGCTTTGTACGTTTTATTGAATATTTATTTAAATAATGCGTCTCAATATATTGGCCTATTTATTTATTTTTTCTTATTAATGTTAATTGTATAAGTCATTGGGATATTGGTATGGACCAATAATACCTGACAATACACAACACCAAACTTCAAGCAATCTATTTAAAACTTGTTGTTTATTCTTTTCTTCGTTTGTGTTGTTTATTCATGGTTGAAATTATCATACAACATTTTTTTATAAATTAATTTCTATT
>JAGFPH010003496.1:89523-104713 GCA_018207615.1 Philaenus spumarius
TCTATAGGCTACAAGCACATGTCTATATTACCTTGTTCAACCAGTTTTTCACTTTCAACTACCACAATAACAATATATTAATCTTCTCCATCGTAACCCAGCTTTCAGTCATTCCATTGTTAGCGACAGTATTTTCACCCAAAATAAAACCCAAACAATATTATTAAAAATAAAAAACTTCATATTTCATCCGCGACAAACCCCAAACACAAGTGAGACGTTGACACGGTTTACTCGTTAAGCCTTTTGTCGTTCATGAAATCCGAAAAATGAAACTGTGAGCGTGAAAACCATTAATCTGTGCTTCAAAAAGCCCAATGACACGGAGCAATTTCATTATTTTATTTATCTTTTTTTTTGAAGAAAAACGCGTTCCAGCATCATTTATTAGACTCTAGAGTAGAAGCCATTAATCAGCTGTTTCGAGGTTAACGCAGTCTGGCGGCGGCTGATAAAAGCTCTGCCCGGGCTCTGCTACACGTTGTGAAAAGAAAGTGCATTGGTTTTATTTAGAATTTATATTACGCAGTTTATATGCACCTCAGTAAAATTATCTTCTGGTCGTTACATTGTTTGTTTATAACATGGTTTTAAATATGTTTATAATATTTATGAAATTATGATTGAGTTGTAATATAATTTGTATGATTAGTAGACGATGATACAAAAACACTTGATAGGCTACATTTTGTTTATATTATTAACATATTTCCTCTTTAAAACTAATAATGTAAATTTTGTAAAGACAGTTATAATTTCAAACTACAATTAACAAAATCAATACAGAGATAAGTTTACTGCTTTTGTTCATTCTAAATGATTGAAAAATTTATTTTTCACCTCTTTTTCAAAATATTTTGGATGAATGTAATTGTGGTTTATCGATTTGTAAAAAAGAAATAATTCACACTTAAACATTTTGTTGATCTAAAAAAATCTTTCACTATATTTTGGGTTGTACATGTAGGGGTCACAGCTCTTTTCCAAGCCTTGTTTAAAGGAAAATAATGTTTCCTATCCGTCATACATTTGTTTTAAACTTTTAAAAAATATGGAATTTGCTTATTGAAATACTAGAGGGCTCCGCCTATAGCTCGCTTCACTTGTCAACCCCCGCTGGTGAAGCAAATGTTAACAGATTATTGTGTACTCTGATATTTTCATGAAAATGGAAATTAAATAGGCCTACGACAGAGGTATCGTGGCTCGTGTTTGGCATGAATAGCAGGATTTAAAAACATAGTATATAGAAATATTTTTGCTTCTTAACCTTTTAGTTTATGCCAGTTAAGGGTCTGCTGTAGTGGCGGCCATCTTGGATTTTTATCCCATAAGAGCAATGTTAAATTTCCAACCATTTATTTCGTTTACTTTTTATCATAAAATTGTTTGCAAGGTCTCATTTTAAGCACAGTCACAATACGCATCCGTCTTGCAATTTAATTTTTTTTAAATGCTTTTGATTTGTTATGTAATTGACATTTTGTAAGTACAAAGTTTGAATTTTTTTCCTAACACAATAAAAAATTAATAATGAAAAATAATTTGCAAGCCGGATCCGAAATTTTATAAACAATATTAAGTTTTTTTTCAACACTCAATTACAAAAGATAGACTCATAAAATGGTTTGAAATGAGGCTATGTCAAAACGTTCAGCTGTAAGAAATTGCACTGTTTAGATAGGGATACAGTGAGAAGCGGTTGCGTTTCCGGTTGCTTTCTCGTTTACTGGAGCAGACCCTTAACTGATGAAGACAGAGAAGCAAAGTATAGCGTACTTAAATAGAACGCCAGTTTAAAAATAAAAATCTCTAACTTCCGGAAAAAACGTGCTACAGGTTGTTGGATTTTTTGGCTAACGAACTCGTCCGAGCGGCTTAAAAAACCAACGTGTGTACCAAATTTGGACCTGGACGTAAAATGCGGTCGTTAGAGTGTGAACATCAGTAATTATATTATACAATTTTTAAAACGTATTCTGGGTCCTCATTGACATCTCCCGTGTTTGGAAATTCGCTAAAAAGCTAATTACAAGATACGCTGATGAAATATTGGTGTAAATTATAAATAATGTAAATAAATAATGTGTAAACTTCAAAATAAGAATTGAGATTGTCTTCAATGTCGTATACACGAGGTAGTCAATCTGTTAATTCAATAATTGCAGTAAAACCCGTCCTACAAGTGAGATGACATCGACTAATATCGGAAGATATCAGGGTAGCTCAGACGGTAGAGCATCAGGACGGAAACCTGAAGGTCCCGGGTTCAAATCCCGGTCAAAAGGTCAATGTTTTTTCACTTGTAATTTAATTAAATCTTGCTAAGGAAGTGTGTAAGCGGGGAGGGGAAAAAAATAATATAAATAATGTCATCGTATTGTATTTTTGTTTATTTTTATAATTTTTGCTTGATCACTGCAAACAGTTTTAGATGTATAAATAATTCGACCGCTGAAGTGAGTTGAGCAAATTTAAAAAATTAAGTTTACAGGCCTATATTTTATTGTTTCAACCAAAAACTTGGGAAATAGGTCTATTCACGACGGTGCTGAATAGCTGCAAAATGGTTTGCACGCCATTCCGAATGTTGGGAGTATCTTCAACACACAAAACATTGCTTGCTTCACACGCCAACCCCCGTATTGCGAGTATCTTCGATACACGTTGCATGCGTGCTTCGCACGCCAACCCCACGGTAGTATCCACCACTTGGCTTTGAACCGGGTACTTCTATGGTATTTTACGTTTTGATCGATTTTGGGGCAACTAAGCGAGCTATAAGGTCATGTAAAAAAACAAAATGTGCAGAATAACACCCTACATTTATATTTGTAGAAAAAACTCAGAAACAAATTCATTCTCGTAGGAAAAATCTAAAAAAATAGTTACTTCCGGTCAAAAAACATGCTTCCGATTGTTGGATTTTTTTGGCTAACGAACTCGTCCGAGCGACGTAGACAACCAACATGTGAACCAAATCGGACTTAAAATGCGGCCGCTAGAATGCGAACACTTATATACATATATATTATATATGATTTTTAATGACACCCCAAAACGTGTTCTGGGGACCATGATCAGTGCTCATTTGCTACTCCCGACCTTGGTTCTTACCATAAGGGCCACTGCAATAGCTCATTTTTCCTATGGAAATTCCCTAATAATTCCATATTAATAGCTATAATTTCTTGTGAGTATTGTATCCAATAAATATATATTATTATTATTAAACTGAAGCGTGTCCGTCACGCTCTTGGTCCGATTGTCATTACTAAAGGATATTATTTTAATGTATCTTAAACAGTTTAACCAGAGAAGGTTATAAATGCATTTGATTGGAACGGTAGTTTTCATGTTTAACATCATAGCACAGCATTTAGAAATACACAGCCATCAAAATCAGATAAATACTTATTCAGTAAAAACATATATATCTGATATTTTCATACTAAAGCAATATTTGTAAACTTATATAAAATTTCAAATACGATTTAGTAGGCCCTACACCTCTTTTTAAAATGTTCCAATACAAATGTGAGAAACGTAAGTAAGCTAGGCAAAGGGGTGGTTTCCAAGTTCCGTTCGGAGTTAAATAAACCGTAAGGGTGTGGGACCCCCGAGGCGCTATCGGAAAGCGTTTGATAGATTCCGATCCCTCGCCAACCGCCCTACGGCCATTCGCGAATTTATACGCAGCATCAAACGCCGTACCTCAATCAAGCTGAAGTAATATGGTCTGTGTGGCCAAGTAAAACAGGAAGAGAGAAAACGAGCAAATTAATTTAATTACAAGAAACAGGACTTGGAAGTAGTTTCATTTACGAGGTATATTGAGGGAAATAAGGCAAATTGAAATGTGGGGATGTCTTTTTCTAAATCCCTCGTTCATTTTTTAAAAAAGAAAGTCGGAATTAACGCGTTCACTGTTAAGCAAATTTCTTATTTCCTATGCTAGGAGCTGACCTTTTATTTTTTATATTTATAGCCTAAATGAGTAGAAATTACTTTATTTTTTACTTTTGAACCTTTCTACGTAATAATCACTAATATTTTAAAGCGGATGCACATGTGGCTTAAAATTTTTATTTTATAAAAAAAATTAATATTTATTTTATTTTATTTTGAGGCTTAAAATTGGTGTGCGAAGCACGCAACGCTCTATGTATTGAAAATACTTGCAATCCGGGGGTTGGCGTGCGAAACACACAATGCTCTGTGTATTGAAAATACCCCCAATACGGGGGTTGGCGTGCAATGCACTGTGCGTCGGCCGCTTCTCATAGTGTTCTGTGTCAAGCCACATGTGCGTCCTTAGCAGTGAACGTGTTAAGAGAAATAAACTGGAAAAGTGAAAGATAATCACATGATCGGGGTGGGGGTATTGGAGGGCTAAGAAGTGGATTCCGACGCATGTGCAAAAGAGCCAGAGTTTTTGCGTGAGTGACAGGATTTTTAAGTAATATATAAAGAAACTACTGAACCGATTTCAAAATATTCTAAATAGCATTCACAAATCCAAAATTTTGTAAATTTTAAGAAAATACGTAAAATATGTAAGGAGTTCAGGATTTTTTACACCAGTAGATATATATATCTTATCTTATTAATTCTTGTATATTTGTTTATAAATTTCTAAATTTATTTCGGGGATCTGGCTAACGGCTCTAACTATTTTGATGAAAATTTACATATAGGGGTTTTTTGACGTCAGGAATCGAATGCGCTAGGTCTTATGTCTGCAAAAATGCGCTTAGTAGCTCTTTTCGCCTATGCAAACTCTGAACTTCTTTTATATACCACCTTTGAAGTCACTAAGTAGGCGAATAGTTACATTATAGATACAATCCAGATGTTTTACAAACAGATCTTACAAAATATGTAAGTAAGATCGAAAAATATTCATATTTATTCAGTATGTGATTCATATGTACTACAAACATTTTCCTAAAAAAAAAAACAATTTTACAAAAAAAAAAAAAAAAAAAAAATACTGAGCGAAGCTCGATCGCCCAGGTACTCATTCAAACGTGGGAGTACCTACATTTGGTTACAGATTCCTGCAGATTGTACCATAGGAAAATTGCATTGCCGGTTCTTAATTTATATCTAAACAGATAAACTAACATACAGATAGACTATGTGTTTTATATATCTATATATAAAAATTAACGTTTCTTTGCTTCTTTGTCTGATATATACTCAAAAACTATTCCACCGATTTTACAAAAATTTCACACTTTATCCACGTCATTGCCAGGAGCATTTAGACGTTACAATTATTACAGTCTAAGGGGTTGGAATGAGGTGCTACCAATATACAAGCTATAAAACTAAAATTATATAATTTTCAATTTAAGGATTATACAAAACTATTTGCAATTTTATTACTTTAGTCAAAGGGGTGTAACGTAACAACTACCCTTAAAATTAAATAGTAATCCATAGATTTACTTTTTTCTATATTCTAAAAAACTACTAAACCAATTTCACTAAAATTTTACAATTTACACATAATAATAACAGGTTTTTTTTAGAGAATATGGTTACTACAAACAAATAGATTTAAATGTACATCTGCCGCTATACAATAAAAATAAATTGCACTAAATTCCTATATACTATAAAGATAAGATTATTTAATATAATTCTTACATGATATAAAAAACATTTTTACAATTCCAAAACTTAAGACAAATGGATGAAATGGAATAACTAATCTTAAAATTAAATCAAGCAATAGCGAAGCATTGCCGGGTCCACTAGTAGCATATAAATAGAGATTAGAGATGCAGTTAATCAATACTTAATTATTAATCAATTCACAAACTAAAATAAATGTACTAAACTAAATAACATCAATAGAGATATTATATCCTGCATGTAATAAATTGTATATCTCAGGAACAAAAGTGTTATAATTCTTATCTCAGAAACCCTTCAACACCCAAGTGCTAACAATCATCAATATAAGTGTCTCAGGCTTAATGGAGCGAAATAATTTTATAATTGCTTTTCAGTGTTTGGGGGAACTGGATGAAAACCATTTATTAGTTCTTGAAGCGGACACATTAATCATCCGGCGCTGGTGTAGCGGTAAAAGAAATCTGAACTTATATTTGATTGAAAACGAATTAAAATTTTATTACAAGTGGATAGTCATTGATGATAATAGTAAATATTGTAATTACGAATATCTTTAAGAGTTTCAATGCCGACGTATAACAGATATTATACAGGGTGTCAATTAATTCACGACAAGTTTTAATAACATGAGCCAAGTGTAATTAATTGGTGTTAGGCTGCCCAAACACGTTCGTGTAATGTTTGGCGTGCTTGACACGAAGTAAGCACAAACGTACAGAAAACTCTAACTGCCATATTGCCGGGGAAAGAGTATACAGGGTGTTTGAAAAGTCTGGGAACAGCTTAATATCTCAAAACGTACGAGTCTTATGAGATAGAAATAAAAGCTGTTATTCACAACCATAAAAAAACCACTTTTTGGTGAGTTTGAAATTTTTGTCCGCCATCTTGGATCCGCCATATTGGCACGAACTTCATTTTTTTAAATGGGAAGGTGGTCATGTGATACATCATTTCAATGTAGAATTTTCAAGAGAAAACCAACGGTGAAATTTGCACATCCATATCTTTAACCGATTCAAAATGGCGGCCAGAAACAATAAAATCGTGTTTTCCGATTTTGCCCCACTTTGCAGTACTATTGTTTTAAAAGAAATATTAATTATTCTTCGTTTTGGATTCAGAATTAAATAAGCTTTCAAACGACCCCCCCCCCCTCCTGGCTATGGCCTTGTCAAGGTGTTCTAAAGCTAATGTAAGGCAATTTCAGCAATGAAGTCCGAACAGTAACCAACAATTAATTTCAGACACCTGATAGCAAAAACGCAACAAGACACTTCTGTTCAGGAAAGGCGCACTAAATAGTGTAGGCTGTAGTTACTGCAAGTTCACTTGATTTTAAGTTGTACTCCTTTTTGCTATAGTTCATTTCACCTCAGCGTGAGGCAAATATAAATGACCGTAATAAAACCCTTACCCTCAGGCCTATTGTGCGACATCGGGGATGGGCACTTGTCGTCTGCCTTTGTATTAGAGTTATTGCTGTTTGTCCCAGTGCCATTATGCAAACTTTTTTAATTGAAAGAAAAACTTAAAACAAAATATATCATTCGCTGTGTTTTGATCGCGTGATTATTTTTATACCAAATATGAAGTAAATCGGTTGATTTTGGGGAAGGAAAAGTAAATAATTAAATCCTATGTGTTTTAAAATATTTTTTATCATCATGAATACGGAAATAAATTTACATTGAATAATGATGTTGAGTTTTATAAAAACCTCTTACTTACTACTGTACACAATAATCATCACCTTATAGTGGCCTGACATGCTTAACATTGTCGTTAATCAAACAATAACCAAGGCTTTATGTTTTGAATTGAAAACTCATAAAAAATACTTTACTCTTTATTTGGGCATTGGGCATTGAAAATTGACAACAAAATCAACCCAAGTATTATTAAATAAGCGTAAGTCCTTATAAGGGAATATATTAAATTTATATGGCACACCTACGTCATTGAAATAAATAAACTAATATTACTCTATTGACCACATTAGACTAATAACTTAATGAACCAATAAAGTAGCTATTTTTCACAAAACTAGATAGTTCAAAGAAATTTCAAGATTTCCGTTAAATATACTGTATTAGTCAAATTATATTAAATTTATAAATTAAATTAAAGATAAATAATAGACTATCATTAATGATGTACTTGTTTCGCCTGTCCCTAAATAGCCTATTAAAATTTTGTTTAGTGTGCAAGTAGCTAGAAGGAATAGCCTATGTTTAATTTTTATCCGTGCTATGTACTGCAATAAGATGTGTAATTTTATATTTTCGTGTAGCCCATGCTCTGTTTGTCTATAATATTAAGATGTATTTAATTTTAATTGTATTTTATGCTGGATGTATATAGAACAGTTATTTAATAGTTTTACTTAATGTCTATATTTTAATACTGCATTTAATTAACAAAAAAACTGTCAGGCCACTATAATGTGATGATTATTGTGTACAGTAGTAAGTAAGAGGTTTTTATAAAACTCAACATCATTATTCAATGTAAATTTATTTCCGTATTCATGATGATAAAAATATTTGAAAACACATAGGATTTAACTATTTACTTTTCCTTCCCCAAAATCAACCGATTTCCTTCATATTTAGTATAAAAATAATCACGCGATCAAAACACAGCGAATGATATATTTTGTTTTAAGTTTTTCTTTCAATTAAAAAAGTTTGCATAATGACACTGGGACAAACAGCAATAACTCTAATACAAAGGCAGTCGACAAGTGCCCATCCCCGATGTCGCACAATAGGCCTAAGGGTAAGGGTTTTATTACGGTCATTTGGTTTTGCCTCACGCTGAGGTGAAATGAACTATAAGTACATTTACTTGTCGTACACTGGTTATTGTTTTCCTCTTAGTTCAACAATGAAGAAGACATTTTTCTGAACAAAATTATGTAAATCTTCTCTTACTCCTTCTTTACTTTTTAACGTGGCTGTGGGTTATCTGTGGTTACAAAAAACTTAAATACATGTAGCGTTAGCGGTACATTTACTTAACTTTAAACTTCCCTTCTAAACTTCAAATTGTAAGTAAAAACATTATCTAAACTATTATAGTAATAACAAAATCAAATTGAAATAGCCAAGCTTTATTACGAGTGTTCATATTGTTGAAGCAAGACCTCCTTAAAATATACAGACAAAATACAAAGATTGAATTAAATAATCTAAATTACAATAGCTTTTGTGACGTTTTTAGACCTCCGCGGCATAAATATTCTTTCTTCCCTGAAATTTTTACAACCTTCTGCATTTACCCCTTACCGACTCTCCAAGTAGTTGCCCTTTTCTCCGCTAGGCGCCGACTCCGTACGGTAGCTACATTTAGAACTAAAGGCCTTTTTGAAACCGATCAGGTGTTCTTATCTCGTCCGTTAATTTAGTTATGCTTCGTCATCGAATCTTCCAGAAGTACGTCGGCCATTAGAACTGCTACAAGACTATCTAAGTGCAGCTTGTAGTCACTGCGAAGTATTTAGTTATGTCGTGACTTTTCTTTATTTAGTCGCGAGTTTTACTAATGTGCGTGGCCAATTAATATGTTTTTATCATAAGTCCTTTCTTCTGAATACCAGATACGTAAGAATGTTATAGCTTTACATTTCTTGGTTATGAAATATACTCCTTGTAAAATTTTATAAAGTTAGTTTTACATTTTATTTTGTAAATAATATTTCAAGCTCATACAGTTTAATTCAAAATCTATGTAATTCATTTTTTTCTACAGCCTAACTTTAAACTTTAACTTTTATAGCCTAAAATTTTAAATGTTATTCATTTACCACACCATAGCCTATTTTAACAAAGGCTAGCCTATACAGTTATTTTCTGTACAAATTTAAAGCAGTGTAAACTAGAATATTGTGAACTTTTAAAGAGCTATATCCAATAATTATATCTCTGATATATTTAGTGTTACAAACCAAGAACATTTTTAAGTTTACCATGTGCTTTTACTGACATGTAGAAACATTTAAATGCAACATGACAAGTCCTGTAGTAACATTTACAATCTTTTAAAGTGCCTACTTGTCACTTTGTGCCAAAAATATTATAAAGGCAAACTTTTAAAACTATCATTCTGTTTTACTATGCTTGTTTTATAGCCTACTTGCATTCTAAAAAAGGTTGTTATTTGTTTGATGCAGTTTTCACTGGTTCAAGTAACATGTCATAAATCCAACTACAACTTTTACCTTGCTGATAAAGCCAACATTCTACATGCAGCATTACTAGATACTTTTCGACGACAGTGCTTTTGCATAAATAACTATGAACTAAAAAAATTTTGTAATTTACTTAAAAAATCTACAGTGGACTTTATAATGAATTTTGAATAGGCTGTGTTTTGTAATTCTGTGTTAAAAAAGAAAAATGAATAGTATATAGGACATGTTTTTTGTATTTAATAATATTGGGAGGAGCAAGCTATAGCACATTTTGGACCTTAGCCCTAAGGGCTCTATATTAGAAATTTTACATATTTTTTTTATAGAGAGACGTCTCATAATTAATTATTTTTATTTATTTAATTATACTTAGCTTTAGAGTTGGCCAACGACATAAATATTTATTCTTAAACAAATCCATGGTACTTCATGTTAATTTTTTTTGTAATCTTGTTTAATCTTTTCTGTATAAATTCTGTAATCATTATTAAAGGGGAGGGTTTTTGATTTTGATTTTTTGGGGAGGGATTTTAAATTCAAATTAACTTTATATCCATGTATTTCTGTAATCTGATGTTTTCTTTGTACTAAGGGCATATAATTAATTATTCTATTTTTGTTAAGGGCATATAAACTTTTTTTATTTTGGTTAATAAACCCAAAATTATATCTAGTTCTTTGGTTTATTGACTTAACCTCTAGGTATCTTATAAATTGTAAGTAATCAGCTGAAACATTCCTACGTTTGGTGATTTTAAATTTTAAGGTAAGTTTTGAACATGACGAATCTATGTGGCCCAGTATAGCTTCCGTTCCCTTATTTTAATCTTTTAGTAAGATTGGTACACTTTTAAAAACCTGTAAGTTTGGTAAATTTAGACCGGCGTAGTTTACAGATTCGTGCAGGTACAAGTCAGTAGAGGGAGGGCGTACCCCCGGGGCACAATCTAAGGGTGTGAGTGATGGATTTACACCCCTACCCTTGTACGGGACGAACCAATCCATAAAATTAAGCGCTTACACTGTCGGGTGCCTATCGACTTCTCACCACTTTTAGCTTCGCTCTAGGACGTCTTGTACCGTGCAGTGTGCAGACCTGGTCTGTATTTATTTCTGTACGTGATCCAGAGAGTCAAGATTAAGATTCTGTAGTCGTGAAGCGAAATTCGTGTATGGGTTTAAGTGGTAGGTCTCCAATTGTTTATTTTGTAACTTAAAGGACACGTACTATGTGCAAATCCCTCTAGTCAAAGCAAATTCACAATGAAAAATACCCTTCATTAATGACCCAGGGGTTTATGAAATACTATGAGTAAAAAATGTTTAAGAAGTTCACTGTTAAGGACGCACATGTGAGATTGACACTGAACACTATGAGAAGCGGCCGACACACAGTGCATTGCGTGCTTCGCACGCCAACCCCCGTATCGAGGATATTTTCAAAACACAATGCATTGCGAGCTTCACACGCCAACCTCCATATTATGGGTATTTTCAATAAACAGTGCCAATTTTACGCCTATGTGCTGTGGACACACATATGCGTCCGCTTTAAAATATTTGTAATTATTACGTAGAAAGGATCAAAAATAAAAAATAAAGTAATTTCTACTCATTTAGGCTGTAAATATCAAAAATAAAAGGTCAACTCCTAGCATAGGAAATACGAAATTTGCGTATCAATGAACGTGTTGATCATTCACAATTCAAATTATTCTATACAAATAATGTTTTGTTAAAAGTAACAAAAAGCATTAAAAAGTTGTTTTAAATTGTACCATTGTCTTAAAAGGTGAGGAGTGACTTTAAGAAGTCTATGAAATCAAATTTATCTAAATAAATATGCAAAATAATATGTATTTGAAATTTGATGAATTTTAAAAGCAATTTGTTAGTACAGTTTAATGTTGAAACTGCAGTGTGACTTACTTTTCGTTCAAACTTATTATCGTACAGCTGATCTTAACCCTGGGACTGTTGTAGTTAATTTTTACAATGCCAAGCCATTTCGGTGCGTGTTGCAAGCATTTTTTCAAAAATTCGCCAAATATAGTAATTATGCCCCAATCCAAAAGTGTTCCATAGCTTTTTTGTAGAGTTGTAAGTTCAAAGAATTCATGTGTGCCAGTAAAAAATTGATTGATGTAAAATTTACAAAGTTATTAGCTCAAAAAACAACTTTAGTTCAACTTTAGTTAAAAGTTCAACTTTAGGCCTACACAAAAAGTAGTAATAGTTTTTTGTAATTTTTTCAAAATGTACAAGTTTTCTAATTTAGTTCTAAATAGAACTGTATAAAAATATATTATCAATTTCAAATTTATTTTTTTATGTTTTTATGTTCCTACTACAAGACTGCTAACAAAACTAGGCCTAGTTTGAATAGTAATTTCAAGTACCAAGCTTGGTGGACTCGACCTTTAGAACAACCCTTGTAAAGCGGAAGAACGGCGAGTATTGCATTTAACAAAAGTCTGTATGAATAAAACCGTTACAGATAATATATCTTACACTATATATCATAAAATTCTTTAAAAAACTGGGTTCGAAGTCCTTAAATAAATCACTTTCAAACAAAACCACAGACGAAAGTATAGAAAATATTCGATAGACAGACGGACACACGAATTTATAACGGTCCCGTTTCTCATTTTAAGGTACGAACACTATATAAGTTTCGAAATTACTGAAGTTTCAAAATGGAAATTTGTTTATAACATATCACTAATTGCAGGAAGCAATCGTCAAAATGACAAAACATTAATTTTTCACTACTAAAAGTACCTTTGGCTACATTGTTCTTTCACAAAAAAAAAAAAAAAAAACACAATGCTCCGACTTCTGTAAGTAAAAACTGACACGTAAATGCCTTGAGTTGTACAATTTGCGGTATTTTATATTAACGTTGATGACCGCAATGGTTCCCTTCAAAGTTCCATGGCAACCCGCATATTTCCCCAAGCCACGATAAATCACATGATCACACAAAAGATTCTCTCTCTCTCTTTCTATGACTGTCCCTAGCGAGTTATTTTGTTGGACAAGAGTGCTGATATTATAAAAAAGAAGATACATAGGCCAAAAGAGATGTTTTATAAATTTAAAAAAAATATATCTATGTACTAATATAATGTATTGGTAAAACGTTACGATGAGGTTGAGCGAATTTGGTAGGTGCCTAAAATAAAGATACATATATTTTCCCCTGTACTTGATTAAGTACTCAGGATTAAAATATATAGTTAAATGTATTTTATTATACACACAAAGAATGTATAACAATCAACAAATTCGAACTTGAGGTATTGATGAATGTTTTTTTTAAACATGTTTGGAGTTATGTTCTGTCTTCAAATGTGGACGTAACAACGACTTAGATGGGTGACATTTGCATGTGGCCCTTGCAACGAAATTGTAGATCTGTATCAACTTTTGGTCCAAATCCGGAGTGAGTACTTTTGCGCACTTTATAAGTTACTCCCTTAAGTCGTAGTTTTCTGTTCGATGACAAGACAGTCCCGATTTTCAATTGGAATTAATTTGATCTTATACGAAGTATTTTCACTACATTTTTGACCTTTCGTAAATGTAACTGAAAGATAATATTTGGCACGATTCTTAGGGAAAAAAATTATTATTGTGAAAATTTTGCTCAATTTCACAATGCAGAGAACACCTATCTACAAGAGTAATGAAAAAAATGCATATCTGATTGGAATTAAATGTCTTATGTTGTACCACAAGGTTTCATACTAGGTTCTTTATTATTCCTAATTTATATTAATGATATTTTTCATGATACTAATTTGAAATAGGAATTATTTGCCAATGACACAACAGCAAGGATCAGAAAAAAACTGCATTCTACTTATTTAACAAGTGCAGTAACTCGGTTTAAAAAAGAAATTAAATTGCGGTTTCGTGAAAACGGGATTTTACTAAATCTTGAAGAAACAGATAGGCCTATTATAATTGAATTGTTTTGAATTCAGAGAGAAGAGTAAAATTGTAAAAAAGCGAATTTTTCTAATAATGGAAATATTACGAATCGTGTAAAAGTTTATACATTTCCAGGTGTGTAGGCCTATATAGATATAAATTGGAAGACTCGTCTGGATTATCTTAAGAGCAAACTTAGACAAATAACGTATGCTTTTTCTGTTTAAAAACATTGTGTTTCAATGGTGACATTTACCATGCATATAGGCATAGATCATGAATAATAAATAGATCTTGCATCCATACGGGGGTTGTGTGCCGGAAAAAAGGTGTTCGCGAAAATAGTACAATCGCGCCGCGAGGTAGCGCTAGGGAGAAAGCATTGTAAGCATTGGTGTTTCCAACCAGCTTCCTTCGTTTCCCCAATAGATAGCGCCAAAAAAGTCAAATTTCCAGTGGAACAAAATATTGCATTGGATCGGAGTTCTATTAGGTTATCCAAATACAATGATATAGGTTAGAATCCGTGTTGAGGTATGGCATAGCCTGTGGGAGAATGCAGAGGGTGTAGACAAAGTTATTTTGCTAAAAATAAAAGTTGTTTAATAAAATAAAACAAAAAGTGCAGAATAATCTCATATATTTATTTTTGTAGAAATCCCAAATAAGTTCATTCTAGTAAAAAATCTCTAAAAAATTATACTTCCGGGCAAAAAGTGCTTCCGGTTGTTGGATTTGTTTTGGTCTAACGAACTAGTCCGAGCGACTTCGGAAACCAACTTGTGAACCAATTTTGTACCACATCCGACTTAAAATGCGGCAGTTAGAGTGCGAACACATATATAGATACTAGCTGACTCGTACGGCCGTGGTGGTTGGTATTTTCAGTCTTTTTAACGTAATTGTATTCTTTTTAAGTGTTCAGTCAGTCAGTGGTATTTGGCTTTTATATAATATATAGATCTTAATTTCTTAAATAATAAAAGCACTACTGTCATGATAATAAAAGATCTGAAATTATGATTTTAGTAACTTTGATCCCCCCAAACCCCTCCTAAAATTTCGAAATTTTTCATACCCTTTCTTACTGAGCACCTATGGTCCTAGACGAAGCTACATACCAAATTTCATTCCAATCCGTTCGGTAGTTTTGAAGAAATCGTGATTTAATAACTTTGATCCCACCAAAACCCCCTAAAATTTCGAATTTTTTTAAACCCTTTCTTAGCGAGCACTTATGGCCCTAGAGGAAGCTACATACCAAATTTAATTTCAATCCGTTCGGTAGTTTTTGAGAAATCGTGATGAGTGAGTCAGTGAGTGAGTCGGTGGTATTTCGCTTTTATATAGATACTAGCTGACTCGTACGGCGTTGCCCGTGGTGGTTGGTATTTTCAGTCTTTTTAACGT
>JAGFPH010003496.1:109673-121371 GCA_018207615.1 Philaenus spumarius
CCCACAATAAGACAAGAAAGTAACATACGTAATTAAACAAACAATTTGTCAATTGTGCACATTTTATAACATACTAGGGGAAACCCCTGCGTGTTCCGCACGCCAACCCCGTTGGAACTTTTCTTTATAATAAAGGTGTAGGATTAATAATAACCCCAAAGCTAAGATGGTAAATAATGTTAAATGTTCAAATCAAATTATTTCGTATATTTTATAACAGCAGTTATAATACAGGTTAAAAGAACCAGCAAGGCTCGGGTTAACATTTTAATAAAAGCCTAACCTAAAAGTTAGAAATACAAATAATTGCTTCAAAGTTTGAAATCAGCTGTTAATGGAGATATTGAAGCAAACGGCTGTTTTAGCTGTTATTTTATTCAATTGGTTGTTATGGTAATAAATGTAAATACATGTGTTGGTTCATCAGCCTAGGCCTAACCTAGGATTTTGTCCGACTAAATTTACAAATATTGAAATAAAAAATGTTTTTATAAAAATGAATTATAGCTTATGTTGCGCAGGGATAGTGTAGCTTTTTATTAGTAAAACTATTTTTTCAAACGGTTCAGTAGTTCAAGAAATTATCCCCTACATTGTTGAGGAAGGTATATCCTTCACAACATACTAAAAGTAGTGATGGGTAGAGTGAAGTTAACGCCCCGGGGGCTCCCCAAATGCCCCTTTTTCAGTTTTTCGTTAATAACTTGAAAACTTCCGCCTCTAGTGAAAAAATATTCATATACTAATTAATCTACATAAAATTCTCTATATAAATGTCCAATGCATTTTTTGGCTGGAATCAATTATTTTTTAAGGAAATATGGAGGGGGAAAAGTATCAAAACATCGGTTTTTTTTTATGTGTATTGTTCAAAATTACCCTCCTAGTGCTGAGAATTTTTAGGGCATTATTTTGAAAAATATAAAATAAATACAAATTTCGGTTTTTATAATATACGGTCATATATATGTCATATATAATATATATATATATACATAAGGAAAATTTGAAGGTAGATGGGATTGAGGAACCTACTAGTACAGGCTATGTAAAAACACTATTTCATTAATTAACATGCCAAAAATTTGGTCCGCCATTTTGAATGTAAATTTTTTTTTTAATAGGAAAGTGGTCATGTGGATACATCATCTCAATGTAGAATTGTAAAACAAAATCAATGCTGAAAACCGCACATCCAAATTTCAAACTGTTCTGAAGGTACAGTAATTGCATTTATTTATATTGAATCATATCATTTAATGTAAAAATGAAATACAGTATATTATACTCCTTACCTATCAAATATTAATGTTGAATAACATTAAACATTATCAAACAAACAAATCATAAGGTATTAATTTAATGTAGGACATCAATTTTTACAATGATTGTACCATAATCTTGACATGTTTTCGCTAACGGCAGCAGTTTTCGAGTTATTAATGAAACACTGAAAAAAGGTACCTTTGGAGCCTCCGGGGGCTTAGCTTTACCCCTACCCATTAATACTTTTAGTATGTTGTTAATTAAGGACATCTTCCCCAACAATTGGCCAAGTTGGCTTCTACATGAATTTTGTCCGCTATTTTTCCTTCGTTGTCTGGACTATAAGGCTTTAAACACAATTTGTAAGTTTAAGGCTAAAATGGGATATGATAGTTTTAAATCAACTTTTTAAATATCAAACTAGATAAACATCCATTTGAACCCGGGTCATCAAGAAGGTTCAGGTTCGCCGACACATCTTCAAGTCCGCCTACAGCTAACAAAATTACATCTTATATAAAATTGCTTTTTTTGCAAAAATAGTCAGTCACTTACGTGCACAGTCATGGGACATTTTCTGCGAATGAAATATACATAATCCAATATTTTCCTTCCAGAGATGAAAGTCTTTATTATTCAAGAAGGCAGTGGCAATGGGATTCCCTCTGTTAAGATTAACTTAATTTACCTTCCCCACCCGCGAGAGTAATAATGTACCGGGTTCACATCTCCTCCTTTATTCTGAATTAAATAATTTTCACAGCTTCTGCGTTATTTAGATATAATTTGCATATTTGTATTTAGATGTGCTGAAACACTAACGCACCACTCGCACGTGGGGTTATTTACTTTATCGAAATTTAAACACTGAAAAAATATGTATGCTTTGTCTTCATTTGTATTTCATTTGACAATACTAGGCCGTAGCCGGGGGGAGGTGGGGGTAAAAATTAACTAAGGTATAGTAGTAAAAATTAATAGTAGGTTTAAAAAGTGAAAATTAAATTATAAAGTAGACAACACAACAGAGGATCCAACAACAAATTTTACATCATTGTGCATTGCATGCATACTGATATTTAGATTTGCTTGATTAAACTACAACGTACACAGGGCCGGTTTCACAATAGGCCCGGTAGAGAAAAAAATATCTAGAAATAAAAATAAATAGCCACAACTTAACATATTTTTTGAATTGATTACAAAAAAATCATTCTGATTTTGAAGTTCATTGGAACAAATAATTGTTGGTAAAGTTAGGCTAAACTATTTTTCAACATTACGCATCAACTTCGTTACAACATTGATCTCAAACACGGGAGAACTGGCTGTAGGGATGTCGTCAGCTCACTATTTAATACATAAAATTACTAAAAGAGTTTTAAGACGGCATTTTCTTAAGCCCAGAACCAAGTAAATTACTGAAAAAACTTGCTATGATAAAATTGCATCTTGGAGTGGTGTTTAAGCAATTAACATATAGGCCTGATATAATTTTTTAATAAAGGTTTTTGGGGAAGTAACTTTAACCAGACTAGGGGGAGGAAAAAATCATTGGGCCTAGGGGCGCCAAAATGCTAAATCCGGCCCTGAACGTACAATACACATGGATGCAGTAGGTTTCAACCTTACTCTATTGTAAGCTTGATCTGATCTATTAAATAAGAAAACTATGAAGGTTCAACAAAAATACTTTAACAAAACAAAATCATTCATCATCCTTACATCCTATAATATTTTACATGGGTAACTATATCTAAACTTTAAAAATAACCATGGAAATTGTTGTTTAACACGTTCACTGCTGCGCAAATTTCGTATTTCCTATGCTAGGAGCTGACCTTTTATTTTTTATATTTATAGCCTAAAAGAGTAGAAATTACGTTAGTTTTTATTTTTGAACCTTTCTACGTAACAATCACTAATATTTTAAAGCGGACGTACATGTGCTTAAAATTGGCGTGCGAAGCACACAATGTACTGTGCATTGAAAATACCTCAATACGGGGGTTGGCGTGCGAAGCACGCAATGTACTGTGTATTGAAAATACCGTCAAGATTATCGTGCGAAGCACGCAAAGCACTATGTATTGAAAATACTCCCAATGAGGGGGTTTACGTGCGAAGCACGCAATGCACCATGTATTGAAAATCCTCCCAATACGTGCAATGCACAGTGCGTCAGCCGCTTCTCATAGTGTTCAGTGTCAGGCTCACATGTGCGTCCTTAGCAGTGAATTTGTTAAAACCCCTGTCCTGACCCCCCCCCCTCCCCATCTTCAAAGATTAAACATTGTTAATTCTTAAATAATTGTGACAAACAGTTAAATGATGGCGTCTATTTGTTAGCCTGCTACACTCTTATTACCTATTCATTCACAACTAAAGAAAATCATTTGTTGATGATCATGCTGCGATGCAAATAGTAGAGGTTAAACATTTATCTGATAAGTGTTTTGTCTGCTTTACTCCTCTACACCAGAGTAGTAGAGCTTATTTTAAACTGTGTAAAATAAAACTTAATATTCCGAAATCGAATGTCATACGTAAAATAAAACACTTCTAATCTGTACCAACGCCTAATCTTTGTCGCCCTGTGCATTGCCTTTTCCAAATACTTTCCTTCCGTAATTGGCGAGGCAAAGTTATAACCCAATTATTTTGAATTTTAAGCATAATGAACTCGCAGAAAGCCGAGCAACGAACTAATTGGATATACATCCAGAGCTGCTGTAAATTAGTTTACCAGCGTTAATCCTGCTGGCTTTGGAGTCGTCCATCATTCGAAGTCCAACAATGAGAATCGGGGCATGCGCAAAGAAGTCTTTACAACAATTACTCGCTTTTTGGTAAATTATTGACATTTGAACGAACTCTTTTAAAATCAATGTTTAGATTTAAAAATTACATTTGGTTATTTTGTATTCATTTATGAGTCGTAAGTTGTACGGGAGTAGCGAGATTCGTGGCGTAATCTGTTAGCACGTCGCCAAGTTTGCTGTATAAATAAATAAATACAGTATCACAAGACGTAGAGAAAGCTAGATTTATTATGTCTCACTTTTTAATTTGAAATTGTGTCACTATTTATTAAAAGCTTAGTATTGATATTAATCTAGTTTGTTTGCCCCTTTAGTATGAACAAATATTAAATTTGTATCTAATTTTACATTTTAATTAGCCTACAACCCTCTGTAGATTTAAACTAATACGCCACTCGTATGAAGTTTTGTAACAATCAATTCAGCCAGAATTTGCAATTTCACCATCATCCTTTTGACTCAATTATAAAAGGTTATACATCGTTGGATTTGACCTTAAATCTTCTAAACTTTTTGTATCCCAACGTTTTTCACAAAATCTTTAATTTCCTAGATATTCAACCGTAAAAAGTTTCAACCGCCGCCATTTCGAAATAGATGACTTCAGCAAAACTAAATGTGTACGTTTCTGTACACTAATGTAATAAACTTTCATGCTGAGTTTCGTAAATTTATCTTAAACCATTCATGAAATAAAATGTAAATGTGTGCGGTCGTGGGAAGCCCGTCAGGAACGAAGTTCATCACGCCTTTTCTTCAATTCTTTTACCAGCCTTAGCGGACACACATAATTTTAATCTTTCAATTGCCGTTTATTATTACACTGTTTTTTATACAAATATTTACTGTTTCCGTACGTTTAATGTTATTATAATAAATAAAATCAGCGACTGTAGTATTTTTAAATGTGTATTGTGTTTAAGTGTTTGTGTTTTTTAATATGTGAAGTTTGTATTCATGACGAGAGCAAAGCCTGATGATGTCTCTATGTAGGTGAAACGGCCGTAGCTAATAACATTCAAAGAAGATTATTTAAACAGACCTAAAAGGTAAATACACCTACAGTAAATATATTAATTATAACATCAAAGCTAAGATGGTAAACACAGTTAAATGTCCATTCATTGTAAATACATTCAATAAACATAAAATGTTGGTTCATCCGTCTAGGCCTAACCTAAAATTATTCTGTGTATATTTAATTTATTTTACCTGTCTTAACGGCAACATACATACAATAATTTTAGGTTAGGCCTAGACTTAAAATTACTTTCTACGCCTAACCTAAAATTTCAGCGCTTGATGATAATATCTGAACTACGCCGGACGGAACCGATCGTCTCTTAATTTAAATTGATGAACCGAAACGCATGTTTCTTGAATGTACAGTATTTACATTTATTGCCGTAGCAACCAATTTGGTAACGCCTTTTTCGTTACTCGTATTTTATATTTGTCATTGCCGTAGCAACCAATGAATATCACATTTTTTCGTTAGGCATTACATTTTCTATTTGTTAAATCCTACCGCAACCAATAAGGTTTTTTTCAAAATCACACATACAGACAGACAACTTCCAAACTAAGCAAGATACGAAACATCTTGTTAAACTGTATTATTAGCTAGTTTTGACCTAGAATGTTTGTGAGACACCCTGTAGATTTAGCGAAAGTTTACTGCATTGAGAAATACCTTTCACGATCTTTGTTACTTTAGCATGTTAACGCGTCATTTGTATTCCCGATGGAGACTTCGGAAAAACAGTAAAAGTGAACTTAAGGGGGGGGGGGGAGGCAGTAGTTAAGCTTGGGGCACGACATCTAATGGTATATTCTAAGGTAAGACGTGTTGATGGGGAAACTGACTCGCGATGAAATGATGTTTCGCCTATTTGTTTCACGCAAATGTAGTGCTACTTCATGGGTCATGTTTGTTCCTGAAATAGATGTTCAACTGACGAAGATGCAGGGCCTTTGAAGAATGTAGATAAATAATTCACCAACGTATTTATTGTATCGTTTTCAGTAAAAGTTTCAATGATCGTGCCTTTTTGTACAGCCGCCATTTCGGTTTTTTTTTACTAAATTATTGTTATCTGTAGAACGGTTGAACCGATTGATTTCAAACTTGACACGACTCTTAACTATGGCCCAGTTAATGTAATCAGCTAAATTCAATAAACAAGACTCAGGTCTACACTTTAATAAAAACCTAACCTAAAAGTTAGAAATACAAATAATTGCTTCAAAATTTTAATGGAAATATTAGAGCAAATACTGTTTTATTTGTTATTTTCTTCATTTGGTTGCTACGGTAATGAATGTAAATACATTCAAGGAATATGTGTTGGTTCATCAGTCTAGGCCTAACCTGAGCTTTTTTCCGACTAAATTTACAAATATTGAAATAAAATATGTTTTTTCAAAATGAATTATAGCCTATGTTGCTCAGGGATGGTGTAGCTTTTTATTAGTAAAACTATTTTTTCAATAGGTCATAAGTCCCAGAGATTACCTTTAACATACAATCAAACAATCAAACAAATTTTACCTCTTTCTAACATTAGTGTAATAACATACTGGCACCAGCCTGGCGCTCGTACAGCGGCCTGTATACACATTTATGCATATGTATACACAATTACATTGTATATACCCGAATGTGTGATATGCGCGTTGGACGCTTTTTACGGGTAAAATCTTATGAGATCGCGTCACAACATGCTGTAATGGCAGTAGGTGAGAGCTGGGCTGTGCCGACACTTAAGGGTCTGCTGTAGTGGGGTCCATCTTGGATTTTTATCCCATAAGAGCAAAGTTAAATTTCAAACCATTTATTTCGTTTACTTTTTATCATAAAATCGTTTGCAAGGTCTCATTTTAAGCACAGTCACAATACGCATCCGTCTTGCAATTTAAATTTTTTTAAATGCTTTTGATTTGTTATGTAATTGACATTTTGTAAGTACAAAGTTTGAATTTTTTTCCTAACACAATAAAACATTAATAATGAAAAATAATTTGCAAGCCGGATCCGAAATTTTATAAAGAATATTCAGTTTTTTTTTTCAACACTCAATTACAAAAGATAGACTTATAAAAATGGTTTGAAATGAGGCAATGTCAAAGCGTTCAGCTGCAAGAAATTGCACTGTTTAGATAGGGATACAGTGAGAAGCGGTTTCGTTTCCGGTTGCTTTCTCGTTTACTGGAGCAGACCCTTAAGCAAGAATTGTTACTGCTCAGCTAATATTGGGTTTAAAATTATGAAAAAATAAGCAACAGGTAATTTGGATACCACTTGGACACCAAGAAATTTGAATTAATTTACAGTTTATAATTTAAAATTTAAATAATAAAAAAAGTGTACGTTAGTAGGAGGGGCTAAAATTCCGTACAGTAGGAGGGTTTATAGCGTACAGTTATAACATTCACATGATTAGGTAAGTAAATAATATTAATGCAATGGATTATTGCAAACAACACCTTTTATTACTTATTATTACATTCAATGCTTCAAATATTTAGTTAGACTTATAAAAGTAAATGGTATATGACTAAATTGTTAACTAAACTCTTATGAAAAAATGATAAGAGCTTATGAGAAAATGTAGTATAATGCAATGCATTATTCCATAAACCACCTTTTATTGCTTATTAATATTTCCATAACATTAAGAATTTAGTAAACCCATATTAATACTAAATATTAATACCCATATGTGGGTATTGGGAATATTATTATTCCCATTGGCGTGGAGTACCGTACTGATTATGTTGTCAAGGCAATTTAAGTTTTCAAGATACTCCACGCCAATGGATATAATCTTGGAGGTAAAATGAGAAAAAGAAAGCAGTAAACCAATTTTAATGTAATAAGAGAAAATGAAGAAAGCACCACATTGAATAGGTTACTATATTTTCTTTTAAAAGTCAAATTTATATTTTTTTAAACTCATATTTTCATTCCATGAGTAAATGTGATTAATTGTAGCGGAAAAATTCTTCGTTTAAATTTTAATCTCCTAATATTGTTTCAACGAATATTATTAGTTTATCATTACATAGTTACTCGTACATATATATATACTTAATATTGACGACCTATTTATGATATCATTCTTTTTTTAAAGAGCTTTCTTGGCGTTCTTTATTTAACGCGAAGAGTTTTTTGGGGAGATAATGATCACAAAAAAATCGATGTTGAGATTTGTGGAAATATCCGTTTTGGTACCTCCTGGGTCCAAAACAGTCGTTTTTACAAAATGTCTGTCTGTCTGTATACAAAGTTTGAGCGTAAACTATTCGATCGATTTCAAATAAATTTGCATCAGAGACATGTCAAGAAGGCCTGTATAGATGCAAGAAAAACGGTTTTGAAAATTTTTGAAAAACAACCCCCTTTTTGGCAAAAAAACCCCCAAAAAACAGTTATAAAAAACGGCTCTAACGATTTTGATCAAATTTGCCTCATTTGTAGCCCTTAACGTACTCTACCATATGCAAAAAAACAGGATCTTTCAAAAAATTCTCGTTTAGCTAATAATAATAATAATAACTGATTTTTGGGGGTTTTTGGCCAAAAAGGGGTTGAGTTTCAAAATTTTTCGAAACCTTTTTTCGTGCATCTACGCAGACCTAATTGACGTGTTTGTTGCAAACATGTTCGAAATCGATTGAATAGTTTTCTCTCTAGATAATAATATTTATTAGTTAATCTCCTACTTTAATAAATCACCTCTCCTACCCCACCTACAATTATAAAGTCACAGTGAATCTGTTTAATAATTTAAATATGTTTCTGAGAAAGTATGTGCCAGTTCCTGGTACTATTTATTAATTATTTTACAGAAAGCCATTTTCATTGATTTTTTCTTTGTGTTTGTTTTTATTTTGTTAACCTAACCTAAAACGCTTTTGGTTGTGAAAATTAACTAGTTCTAAATGTGCTAAGTTGGTCGTTATGGTAAAGAATGTAAATGCGTTCAACAAACGTGTCTTTGTTCAGTATAGATAATCTACACCTAGAATTGTGTTGCTAAGCATTATTTGATTCGAATCAGCTGTGCTATCCGCTTTAGGGATGGGAGTGAACCCTAGTATTTTGATCATTTTCAACCCTTAAAATCTATATTTTGCAAAATCCTTTCTTGGTGCGCTTCTGCATAGTAGTATGAGGGAACCTTGCAAATTTCTAGCTATCATAGTTTTGCCAGTAGGCTACTTTGATTATGAATCATTGAGTTAGTCATAAAATCTTATTTTATTCTATACTAGGGGAGACCCCTGCGTGATCCGCACGCCAACCCCCAATGGAACCTTTTAAAATATATCTTATGTTTTATTTATAATAAAGGTGTAGGATTAATAATAAACTCAAAACTAAGATGGTAAATAATGTTAAATGTTAAAATTAAATTATTTCTTATATTTTATAAAAGCAGTTATAATAATGGTTAAAAGACCCAGCAAGGCTCAAGTCTACACATTAAAACCCTAACCTAAAAGCTAGAAATACAAAATAAATTGCTTCAAATTTTGAAATCAGCTGTTAATAGAAATATTGGAGAAAATAGCTATATTAGCTGTTATTTTATTCAATTGGTTGCTAAAGTAATAAATGTAAATACAAAATATGTTGGTTTATCATTCTAAGCCTAACCTAAGATTTTTTTCTGACTAAATTTACAAATATTGAAATAATAAAGGAAATGAATTATAGCCTATGTTACTCAGGGATAGTGTAGCATTTTATTAGTAAAACAATTTTTCCAATCGGTTTAGTAGTGCCAGAGATTACCTCCTACATACAAACAAATAAATAAACAAACTTTACCTCTTTATAATATAGTATAGATATAGATATACAGATTTCATGTTTAAAATACATGCTCGGCTTTGTTTAAGATTGCATTAAATACAATATTTATTCAAATGTACCCCCCTCCCTTGTTCAACAAAGTTTCGTTGAAATCAAAGTATAAGCCGGAATTAACACTCGATTCCAACCAAGAGGAAAGTGATAAGCAATGCATTGTGACAGCTCAGCTGAAGTGTAAATTTGATAAGAGTCTGAATTTGAAACCAGAAACCAAGTCAATACAACAATAGTTGTCTGTTAGGAAAATGCAAAGTTGGATGACTTCTGTAATCTGTATTAGCAAAGCTCATCACTGTGTTCATTGTATAGAGGTGGGTGTATTATTATGTAACCACCCCCTCCCGCCCCCAAGGTGAAGTACGGAATTACGTATCTTAAAACAATACAAATTGTTGAGTTATAGTCTGTCCGCTCGGCCGTGATACCTGACTTCTCGGTACTCAACGCCCCCTCCACTAGTTTGCCACCGGCAGGCCCGGCAAGCGGGTAGGGAGGGGGCGTTGAGTTCTGAGAAGTCAGGTATCACGGCCGAGCGGAAATACTATAGTGCCGAATATTTGTTGTAATTTTTGCTTCACCAGCCCTGTATTTATGTAAGATAATAGTGACCAGCACAAATAATTTTCGCACAGAGTTTTCATTGCTTATATATCATTGCTTCAGAAATCGGTTACTGTCAAAATTCAAGTGAGGTTTTCCAGGTAGCCGTTGAAAAAGTTAACGGCCTACCTTGAAAAGTAAAATAAACTATTTACTTCCTTGGTTACATTAGGCTTACTAATAAACTCCAAAAAGAAAGGCTCGAGCTGCCAGTTCGATTCGTTAGTCTTCAAATGGTTTTGCTTGGAATAAATGTTACATTCGTTCTAATACTTCTGAAATCTGAGTGCAGTAGATAATAGTGACAATTTATACCACACACTAAATAAGTTTGTGGGGTTGAAACAAAAAACTAAACATTCCTACTCACTCCTATGAGACAAATTTATAATTTTTGTAGTGAAAATCCTCCCAGAAATGTAATCTGATATACACATCTTTCATACTGTTTCGGTTGAAGTATTTACTTTTTATTTTGAATGGTTGCTTTGTATTTTATAAACATTACGGGAGTAACTGAAAAACGTAGCTTACTCGTACGGCGTTGCCCGTGGTGATTGGTATTTTCAGTCTTTTTAACGTAATTGTATTCTTTTTAAGTGTTCAGTCAGTGAGTGGTATTTGGCTTTTATATATATATAGATCTTAAATAATAAAAGCACTATTATCATAATAATAAAAGATCTGAAATTATGATTTTAGTAACTTTGATCCCCCCAAACCCATCCTAAAATTTCGAAATTTTTCATACCCTTTCTTAGTGAGCACCTATGGCCCTAGAGGAAGCTACATACAAAATTTCATTCCAATCCGGACGGTAGTTTTGAAGAAATCGTGATTTAATAACTTTGATCCCCCCAAACCCCTCCTAAAATTTCGAATTTTTTGAAACCCTTTCTTAGCGAGCGCCTATGGCCTTAGAAGAACCTACATACCAAATTGCATTCCAATCCGTTCAGTAATTTTGGAGAAATCGTGATTTAGTAATTTTAACCCCCAAAAATTTCCCATATTTTAAAACCCTTTTTTAGTGAACACTTATCGCCCTAATGGAAGCTACATACCAAATTTCATTCCAATCCGTTCGGTAGTTTTGAAGAAATCGTTTTTTTAATAACTTTGATCCCCC
>JAGFPH010003496.1:121471-135441 GCA_018207615.1 Philaenus spumarius
ACATACAGACAGACAGACGGAAAACTAGGCACCAGAGACCCATGTTCCTATAGTGAAATGTGTTTGTCTTGACCTAAGCAATAACGCTATATACCTTTGTCCAGAGAGTTACGGGACACCCTGTATATATCGCTCGGCCTAGGAATAAGGAACATTCATGCAAAAAATCATCAAAATCGGTCAAGGCGTTTGGTCGTAGTCGTGAGACAGACAGACACACAGATGAAATGCCGAACGGTCGAGCTAAAACGGAGACTGTTTATTTATCACAATAAATAATTCGAATACGCAGCTAAACCGCTGACGTGAGTTGTGCGAATTTCCAAAATTAACTTTATATATTATGTTTTAGGGTTTCAACTGACTATTTGGGAAATTGGTCTACTTACGAAGGCGTGGAATAGCTGCCTACGTGTAGCAAATATGTAAGTAGAATTTGTTTGCGCGCTGCTTCGGTCCTATCACAGCAGAAAAACTCGCAGCGAACAGAGTTTTTCATCCTGGCTTTTTCTCTTCATACTCTTTTGGAGTATTGGATTTTAATTAAACTACAACTGTTTTCAAATAATTAAACACATTTTTCAGCAAACTATACTTGCACAGAATTTATACCTGTGCGTGCACCCTGCGATTTCCTTTAAAAGTTGGTATAAAGTTTTGTTTAACATGTATATCAAAAGTTAATAGGCAACGTATACGAGGTACGTTCGTACATTTGTGATTTCAATCCTACATTATACGGTTCCTCGACATGTAGTTTGTAAACGTGTGCCTTATAAATCTTGTCTTTCCGCTCAGAGGAGCATTGTTCAAGATGGCACTGGCGTTCTGTACTTATCAAGGAACACATGGTTGCATTTCACCCTCTACGAGATTGCCTCAAATTAGATTCACTTCGGGAGGAAAATCTGTTATTTTCTTTAAACTGCCGAGAAAAGGACTTGCGTGTAATATAATTAAATAATGTTTAAATAATATTTGAATTAATTTATTGGAAATCGTTCGACTCGTACTTTATTATCAAGTATTGTGTGTAATTATTTGGATAACAGTTTAAGTCTCACCCATAATGAGTTGACAACGTCTCTACTTATATTTGGACTCTAAAACTGTTAATTATTTTAAACATAATGGTTTCTGTAAAATGTTACCATCATTAACGGCTTTTTGCTGGACCCCGGTGGAGGTCTCTTTGCGGAATCCACACTTATATTATAACACAAACATATATATATATATACCCATATATTTCTATTATATAAACAATTCCAGTCGTTCACGCAAACACCCAGGTCCTACTGTGCATACGTCAGTATCTACCCCACCACCTCACAATGATCAATTGTCTCTGTCCCGATCAACCGTGATTTAGGTGAAAATATCAGAGTATACAATAATCTGTTTACATTTGCTTCACCGTGAAGGTTGCTGAGCGAATCAAGCAGAGGCGGAGCTTTATTAGCGTTGTACCTATAGGAAATATAAGCTAAGCAGCGACTATTACGGTGAGACCTAAGGTCGGGAGTAGTAAATGAGCAATGATCATGGTTCCCAGAACACGTTTTGGGGTGTCATTATATATATATATTCGCACTCTAACGGGTGCATTTTACATCCGATTGATCCAAATTTGGTACACACGTTGATTTTCTGTCGTACGGACATGTTTAACCAAACAAATCCAACATCTGAAAGAATATTTTTTTAGTTTTTTCGTAGTCCACTACAATGAAACGTTTTTTGGGATTTTATCTGCAAAAATAAAATATAGAAGATTGTTCTGCACATTTTTTTTACACGACCTTACAGCCCGTCTGGTTGACCCAAAATCGATCAAAACGTAAAATTTCATCAGAGTACCAGGCTCAGATCCACGCTCGTGGAGGCGGATTTTGACCCTAGACCGATGGCCGGGATGCGGACTCGCTAAACGTAGGTACATAATTCGAGGCCACAAGGTCGAGGTGCCAACTAGCAAAGCGAAATTTTCCGCTGAAAGCTGAACGAAGCAGCTCGTAAGCCGAGGTGGAAACAAATTCGACTAATGTATTCCATACACGGAGGCAGTGGAATCAGCATCTTCGCGGGTATACCAATTTCCTGAATAGTTGGTTGGAACTCTAAAGCATATAAACTTAATTTTGGAAATTGCCTTAACTCAAGTCAGCGGTTCAGCTTCGTGATCCAATTATTTATATAGTTTATAATAAATAAACTTTTATTAAACGTTAGGCAATTTAAGAAATAAATCTATAACACTGAACCAATAAGCCCTCTATTTTACCAATATAAATACTACCCACTTTAGCTCCACCAATGAATACAGAACCTATAA
This sequence comes from Philaenus spumarius, assembly GCA_018207615.1. NCBI lineage: Eukaryota > Metazoa > Arthropoda > Insecta > Hemiptera > Aphrophoridae > Philaenus > Philaenus spumarius. The sequence goes on from JAGFPH010003496.1 coordinate 123,807, forward strand.
GAAGCGTAACGCTTATGGAGAAAATTCAGCCCGGCTGTAGCTTAGCGTGGCTTTACAGAAATAAGAGAAAAGAATAGTATATATTCATGCAATATATAGTAATAAAGAGATATTTAAGTAAAATAAACATTAATTGAAAAAAATACAAAGTTTACTTATAATTGCAAAATATAGGCAGCTGCTTGTTTACGTAAAAACTTGTTTACGTTTAGTTTACACTAAAAAAAAATATAAATGCTGTGTTAGAGTTTTTCTTGTGCTTAATTTTCTGTAATAAAATACAAATTTCTTTTAATATTTTGAAATTGTATTTTCAAATGTCTGTTTTTTTTACCAAGCCCGGATAAACATTGTCCTAATGTGTACAATTGTACACACAATTTTTTTTTTATAAACCGCAATAAAGATTTTATTAAAAATGCATTTAAAAATCATTAAAAAAATCCTTTAACAAAAATATAAAGAAAAAATATTTTTTGGACTGTAAAAATAAATCAGGTCTGAAAGGGTTATATAATATTCAGAGTTTTGGTCTTTTCTGTAACTAGTGCGGAGCTAAATTTGATCGCCGTCCTTCGGTCATTACCCATGTCAAAATGTCCCCGTCCTAGGCGGACTATGAGTCCGAAACTCTTTTAAATAACAGCCGGACTCTTCGTCCCCGCCTCCAGCAAACCATGTAACCAATGTTTTTGACCGTCTGAGAATTCGGACTCCGCGAGCCATTACGGTAAGGTTAACGTTGACGTCACATCTACAATAAACTATTACTTCAGATCGCATTAAAATTCCAAAGTATTTAAATCTTGCGCAAATTCTAAAAATTTTACCCCCGCATTTTATTGCTTTTCTCGACGTTTTCGAGGTCTCTGAACACGATAAAGCAATAAAACAAATTTGTGTCCGTATGTCTGTGGACACGATATGTGCACTCACGGACGTCGTAGAAAACTTCTGGTGGTGCCAAAACCTTCGTAATTTTATTGCGGAGAGTTGAAAAGCTTTTAAGCATTCTATCGTGACGTGCGTGACAAAAACGTCACATTTTTTAGATTTAAAAAAAACACGAGCCGAGGTCTCGAAAAAAAGTGTTTCATCTTGTTTTCCATTTGAATATGCTCTCAAAATTTTATTGGAAAAATAAAACATTGTCAACCCTGTTATTGACGAATTGCAATACGTTTTATTATTGCAATTCTTCCATCTTTTCATCTTGTTTTTATTAGAAACTGAGTCAAATTTTTCAAAATCTGTTTTACTAATTTTTTTTAAATCGCAGTTTATTTTGATTTGTGTGTGTTAACGCAAATAAAAATCGATCTACTATAACATAACTATCCATAAATTTATCAGTGGTGCCGAGTAAAATTGATGGACGTTACAGCTAAAGTTTATTTAATTCAAAAAATCTTATATCTGACTAGAGGGTCCCCCCCCTGCTCCCTCGCTCGCCAACCCCCGCGGCAACTCGCGACAACAAATTATTTAATACTTTGATATTTTCACGGAACGTTAAGACAGAGGAACTTGGATCGGAGAAGGGTGATTGGAGTAGCGGTAACCTAGATCCTGACATGCGCAGTAGAACCAGGATTTTTTTAAATATAATAGAGAGATGGTTATTTTTAGTTCAAGTTTAAACGACGTAGGTTGAATACAAAAATATGTGTTCTTACAAAGACTTCATACCCTAAAAGGTTAAGCAATGAATACAGAACTTATAAGAAGCGCAACGCCCATGTTAAAGATTCAGCCTAGTTTTATTTGAATCTGACAAGCTTAGAGCGGCAGCCGCTAGGTAGCGAGAGCGCTACTGTCGTCGGTACGGCAAGTGTGAGTGAGACAGAGAATGAGCCAGCCATTCTCTGTCTCACTCACACCTGGAACGAGGGATTGATGAGTCACAGACGGGTGGACATTTTCAGCCAGCGCTGCCTGACGACTGCCGCGCTAAGCTCTATTTGGCGGCAACCAACCGGGCTGACTGTTCTCCATAAGCGTTGTGCTTCTTATAAGTGTTGTAATCATTAGTTTAAGCAAGACTTTCGTTGATCTTCTCAAAGTAGATTCGAAGAAAAATACACCGACAGTCGTCTCTGCTCTGAATAACCTTACCAGTTTTATGTATTGATGTTGAATGTCCAAAGGGCCTCCAGTTAACCCAATTTGTCCCCGAGTCCCCGATCCTCGGTACTAATTGTCGGCCTAATTGAATTCCAAGTTTTAGTTACAGAACTCGCTTCCTTTAATGTAATTCAACTGGCGCTAAGAGCGATGGCGGAAAATCAGTTTAAAATTTGAGTAATTCGATTTGAATACCTCCCGCTTCCTTTGAGTTTCGCAAAAGTAGGTCCAGATTGCCGCCGTTCTATTGATTTGGTTTGTTCAGGGGATTTCAAGAAAATAAATGTCCCGCCTAATTTCAATAATTATTTTTCTTGATATTTTGTCGAGTTACTGTTTGCAGAATTTAATTATACTGATATATTATTAGGCCTACAACACAAAAGACTGAGGTAAACATAATTAATTTGCAAAATTAAATTTACTTAATCAGCTTCACTAAGCGGTGAAAAGTAGGGTCAATTGAGGACATCTTAATAAATTATTAAATGCAATTATACAACATTTGGGGATACACATGCGTGATTCGCACACTAACCAATCCACATATATTATTGCTTTTAATTTAAAATTTAAAATTAATTATAACCTCAAAACTGAGACGGCAAATATTATTTCATCTAATTCAATACTTAAACCTTCTTCTAAACAAAAACCTGAAATTTGAAACAAATGTTTTAGATCATTATTATTTAATTTGTTACGCAATGTCATTGAAAAGAATTCGATCACGCAGCTGAACCGCTGACGTAAGTTTAGCGAATTTATAAAATTACATTTATATGTTTTAGGGTTGCAACCAACTATTTGGGAAATTGGTCTACTCATGAAGGCGCTGAATAGGCTTCGATTATTTTACTACAATATGTAAAAACCCCAAACGGACGTACAGAGTTCGTCATAGTAAAGAAAGAATGGAACTGCATTGATATTCGGAGTACGTCATAATGCTCTGAAGGGTTAATACGAAGACTTGGTCGGATTGTAATACTTTTTGTATCGTTGCAAACTGATTGCTCTTCTATATGCTCTTTTTAAAATGATTATACATCGAATGTTTCTAGTATAAGTCTCTAGAATGACAAACCTATTTTTCCCACGATAAAATTTTGTATTTGATTTTTTTGTCCAATGTTTTAGAGTCAATTAATGTGTGTTTGTGAAAACTCAGAATTGTCACCTCTAGTTTGAAACTTTATAGAGTAGATACTAAAAAGGAGATGTGTAGTCATAATACCACGTCACTTAGTAGACCTACACGATTAAGTATTTGTTTTCTCTAATCATGATTCATTTTCGCAAGTTAAGAATGCTCAAGATTTATAACAAGTCCACAGACGGATATACCAGCTAATACAATTAAAGTTTTTTTTAATTGTTTAAAAACTACAATTGAAAAGCGATCCAACATTTGTCAAAAAACTTAACTAAGTGTTCATTCCCGCAACTTTAGAAACAAATAACTTTGGCTCCGAGTTAATAATCAGCTGATAATAGATTGTATTTCATATAATGAACACTAGGGACGGTATAGTTGGATTTAAGTTGGTTATGTAAATTTGTAATTAACCAGTTCATGAATCAGTAACACTGTTAACAGGGAGGAATAATTAATTCCTCTAACTATATCCAAAAACAGGACGAAGGTTTACTTCAAGAATAAGCGATGCAGACAAATTATTCATAAAAAATAGGGAATAGAACATCAGGTATGCTGATTAATCTTCAGGGTATTAACAATAAAAAATACAAAGAACTTTCAGAATAATTTATTAAATGTAAAGTTTAAATTTCTGAACTTTTCCCGTGTAACAATATTTTACGAAATTATAATTGATGCAAAAGTGATAACATTGATTGTAGTTTTCGAGTGGGTGTTGTACTCTGTCTGGCGAGAGTGGCTGGAACTATTCGTCTTCTCTGCCTTCAATGATTGCTTCAGCAGATCGTGGTTAGTTAGTTGGACTACTTCAATTTGGCCTCCCAAACATGTCACACACAATTGCACTGCTTTCCAATCTACTAGGCGTTTAACCATCGGTTTTGTTCTATACGTTTGTGCCTTAAAATACTTTGAATTTAAGGTAGGTACACTTTAGACTCTTCCGTCCGCTAGAAAATTGTAAACAAATTGCATTAGAAAGGAACCCTAAAATTGAACGTTAAAGTAATAGAATTTAAAAAAGAATTACTTCTTGAAAATGGGTCTCTGAGACTGTTTGACATTCAATAGCCTCATTAAGCTGTCTACAGTGAGGGAGACATATTCGTAACATTTAGAACACCAACCCCATTTAGGTCCTCATCACCAGAGGATCAGGAATATGCACCTCCTTCAGTTGTCCCTCTTACAGTGTGCAGATTGTACCCTTGGCAGAAAACAGCAAAGAGCAATGATGTTTCCTCCAGTTCGCATCTTTAGTACTTGGATGTGTTCCTCTTTTTATATTTAGTGCACAATGTCCTGTAAGAATGCCTACCACTATCCTATCAACCTTCCTATCAAGACTTGTTAGCTTACTGCTCATCTCTTCATTTGGTCCATCCAAGAAGGTAATTGACTACATAATCATTCCTCCCAGTGCAATCAGAAAAACTATACGTCATAAATAATTTAGAATTTTTCCACACAGAGCGTTACAGTAAAATACCTTTCACAACCAGCTTTAGTTATAAAACATTTTTAATTACAAATGTCATCATAATTACCTGTTTGTTGTGATAATATTTTGTGGGAATCTGAGACATTAGACTTTTCGAAGCGTAGCTCTATATTTTGACTTGATGGTTTTCCTCAACATTTATATGAGCTGATTCAAACTATTGGCATGGGTTTTTCTTATGATCTTTTCGGTTGCTGATACAATCTCAAAGCTGCTTCTTGCTGGTCTATAGTTTGAGTTACTTCCAGACAAATTGATTATCGTCAAATTATGTTAGGATTTTTTTAGACAGAGGTTGTTCAGGATACTTTTAGGACTTTAGGCACATTTTACAGTAATCCTAAGGTGAGTCAGGGTACTTACAGGTAAATTTCTTGCGTTGCGAATGTTCAGCATGTTCCAGGTATCCTTCCAGGTAGTAGCTTTATATGCAGTTCCGTTACACACTATAAATAAAAAACAAAGAGTTACTGATAATGTAGAAAAACTTTAAAAAATTAAAAATGTGTATGTGCATTTAAAATAAGTAAAGATATCGTTTATAGATTTTAAATTTAAATTGTTATTGCTTAAAACATAATAAAATATAGAATTATTTTCTGTTGGGACAGCTAGATCAAATTGATCAATTATATGCAGTACGTTATTTTTATTTATTTCCTAAAAAATAAATTTTAAAAAATATTTAAATGTTTTGTCTTGTCTTCCTGTGTATGACAGACTTTGAGACCATAACATATCAACTAGCTGAAAGAAATACTGTAATACAAGCCAAAACATTTTTTTTAAAGGGATTTACTGTATATTTCACTAAATGATCATTGTTTCTATGGTTTCAGTTTGGAACCAGCCATTGTTAAAAAATGTAGACTACTATTTATTCTTTCTCAAGAAATAGTAACTATATTGTATATTGTAAAGCTAGCTAATACCAATGTAAACCTGTTTATAGTTTTAACATGAATCCATCAAATGAATATTAATTTGTTGTATACAAAAATCTAACCTATATTTGTTCGAATAAATTAAACGTTGAACATTAAATATTGAGTTTATCTTGTGATATTTAGGCATATATACTTTATCTTATCTTGTTAAACGAGCAATTCTTGTATTTTTACAGATTTATTTCGGGGATCTCGCTAACGGCTCTAACGAGTTGGACGAAAATTTGCATATAGGTGTTTTTTGACCTCAGGAATCGAATGCGCTTGGTCTTATGTCTGCTAAAATGCGCTAAGTAACTCTTTTCGCCTCTGTAAAATCTGAACTTCTGTTATATACCACCTTTGAAATCACTAAGGTATATAGAGTATACCTGCCTTAGTACTATAGGAAGTATTTTGTTAGGATCCGATTTAGTCATGATAAAACTGAGTGTATTCAAACATAAACGTAGTACTAGATCAACTGTAAAAAATACTATAGTGTAGCAGATATTATATTTAATAAAATGTTAAACTAATTGGACTCATGTTTTTTGTCTTCTTCTAAATAAACAGTTTATATGCACGTAAGATCGAAAAGTATTCATATTTATTCAGTATGTGATTCGTATTTACATACATTTTCCTAAAAAAAATTTACAAAAAAAATACTGAGCCCGGGTACTACAGCTTACAACTTGAACACAAATTCTCTCAAGGTAACAGTTTCACTTAAACGCGTTACAACGACAAAGTCGCCATCTACAGTAATAAACCAAGAACTGCAGTAGGCCTAACCAAACTACAAAAAATAACCTAGTAACACAGAGAAAACACAATATAGGCTCCCTTTTAAAACAGGTTTAAACCTTCCCACCGAGTAGCATTCTAAGGTTTAAGTTGGCCAAATCCCAGAATTAATTCAAGTTAAAATTCTTAATTTATATTAATTAACAATTTGACAAGGGACTTATTTTCAAAACTGTTTTACCAAAATGTGCTTCACTTACAATAGAATACAGCAAGAATAATAAAATTATGGATGCATTTAAAAATTTGATTTGTATTTTTATCTGAATTTTGGTTAGTGCTGTAAATATCGTTGCGTCAACCTATCTACGTCAATCTTTTCGTGTCAATCTATCTGCGTCAATCTTTTCGTGTCAATCTATCTGCGTCAATCTTTTCCTGTCAATCTATCTGCGTCAATCTTTTCGTGTCAATCTATCTGCGTCAATCTTTTCGTGTCAATCTATCTACGTCAATCTTTTCGTGTCAATCTATCTGCGTCAATCTTTTCGTGTCAATCTATCTGCGTCAATCTTTTTGTGTCATGCTATCTGCGTCAATCTTAACCGAGATACAAATCAATTATAGTACACAAACTTTTACTGACTCTGTAAAGGGAGGTTTTTAAAGGTGTTGACCTTTAAACGTGTCAGTTAAAAGACTTTCTATTGCGTGTATGTAACTACAAGAAGGTAGGATGGCGGAAGTAAAGCAAACAGTAGTTGACAAGATATAACTAGTAACATCGTCATGGGCTATGGATTTTTATTGCAAAATTTTACTCCAATAAATAAACAAATACATTTATAGCGTAGGTCATAACACTTGTTAGAATATAACTGCGTGTATGTATGGTGTAGGCCTACGTCATGGCGCACTGAAAGGTTTTTAATTAGCCTATTTGTTTTAATGATGCCTTGAACAGTTTGTCTTTTTTTTCTCTCTCTCTCTCTCTCTCTCTCTCTTTTAGTAATTTACGAAAGGCCTAACATTTCAGTCACAATTGGATTCAGCGTTTTGAATTTTTAATAATTAATAATTTTAAAGAAACCCAAACATTTTGGGAACTCGGTCCTTTAACGTATAATTTCTGAGTCGTGTGTTTCAGGTTAGCGCATCGTTTGTGGGCCGTTTATTTAATCTAAAATGTAACGCTTGAGGGATAACTAATTTGAAACTTGCGAACCCATAAATTACGCAAGCCTTCGTGGATGTACGGAGACGATGTACTTTATTGTTCAAGGAGGCTGCGGCATTTTGTCCTTGTCAACCCGCCCACCCCCTTCCTATGCTTCCTAGATTACCCTAAATTAGATTCAGTTTGCTCCTCATAAGCAAGATTACTCACGGAGATTGCTCATATTTCTTTTCCTTAATAAAAAACCTTCACGAATTTGTTTAATAAGTTTGCCAAAAATACTTTCTTATATTTACATATAATTCTCTATCTTTCATAACTCGTATATTGTTTTTTATTTGTGAAATAAATTTGTTTGAATAATGTTAGACTTTAGTTCATATAACCGTTGTAAATTGTCTGGACTTTAAGTAAAGCTATCTTGTGCAATTACAAGAGTGTTCGTGGTTACGTTTGGTTTTCGTTCGTTTGACTTAGGTTCTGTTTATCACGGTTAAGACTTTGTTGCAGAATTAGGTTTGCTTAAGCTAGATAAGATGAGTTCTGTTTTGAAATGCTTCAATAATTCCGATTATTTGGTAAAAAAATCAATTCAGCAAAAATGCCAATTTTTCTAATCTCGAATATTTGTTAGATTTAAGCACTGCCATTCCAACAATTTTGTTTTTATTGCTGATGAAATGTGTATTGTATTCTCATTCCTAAGAAACTGAAACTATAATATAAAATAAACTAACATCGACCTACAAAGGCAGTACCCTACACAATTATGTTTCTCGCTTATATCTGAAAAAAATTATTGTATAGAAACAAAGGCCGTAGCCAGGGAGGGGGTTAGGGGTCAGAACCCCCTTCCCTACCCCCACCGAAATCCTTTAAATGGATTTTAAAGCTTTTTTTGGTGTTTTACGTTTTGATTGATTTTGGAGGAACTAGACGAGCTATAAGGTCGTTTATTGGGTTGGCGTGCAAAGCACGCAATGCACTGTGTATTGAAAATACCCCCAATACGAGGGTTGGGGTGTGAAGCACACAATGCATTGTGTATTGAAAGCACTTCTAATACAAAGGTTGGCGTGCGAAGCACGCAATGCATTGTGTATTGAAAATACTCCCAATACGGGGGTTGGAGTGCGAAGCACGCATTGCATTGTGTATTGAAAATACTCACCAATATGGGGTTGGTGTGCAATGCACTGTGCGTCGGCCGCTTCTCATACTGTTCAGTGTCAAGTTCACATGTTCGTCCTTAGCAGTGAACGTGTTAAAAGGGTAAGGGTTAAGTTTTAAAATCCCCGGTCCTGACCTGACCCCCCCCCCCTTCCCCCGAAATGTTTTCCTGGCTACGGCATTGATAGAAACTAAAATATAAAGTCAATTATGTTCCATTTACAACCATTAATTTCAATAAATTATAAGGACAATTGCGTGTTTATTGTATGTTTTGTACATGCCTTATGTATATTTACGGGATTTTCATGTAATACCCATTTATGTATATATAAATAAAATACGTAATAATATTTTATATACTGTATATATATAGCCTATAATTAGGGTTTCGTACTTTAAAAAGAAAAATCTCATCATCTTACTCACGTCAGTCGGTCGTTGTCTTGGTTAATTTTCTGTGGAACTGATAAGAGTGCTACTACTATGTTATTTGACACAGTTATGAAGCATGCAACCCGAACAACTCTCTAATACATTTAAAAAATCCTGTCATTCACGCAAAAACTATGGTTTTACAGAGCTTGCGTCAGGATCTACGTCACCGTTTCCCCCACCATCCTATACCGATCCAAGTGCCCGTTTCCGGGAATATATCATATTAGTCCTATACAATAATTTGTTTTCATTTGCTTTTTTGTTAGCAGAGTGAGCAATTGCTGAATGCCTATTCAAATTTAAATTTTGTTGTTAATTATTTTATACTTGTAAAAATATTTATATTTATACTTTTATATTTGTGTTTCATTATACTTAATAAAGAAAAATGTGAATTTTTTACTCTTTAGAAATTTATGTTCACGCAAAGAAATTTAAGTTACGTTATAGGGCTACTTGCTTAGGTTGTTATTGCCTAGGTTATGTTATAATCGCTTAACTTAAGGCTCGGCACGAGTGACAAAATATTTCTGAGTTGACTCCAGCTCTCCAAGGGGCGGAGCTGTACACAACTAGCATTGAATTTGTTTGCGTTTTATTCTTCCGCTAGCAAGTATAGGGCACCTTTAAAAAATAAACAGATTCACTGTGACTTCATAATTGTAGGAGGGGTTTGAGAGGTGATATTAAAGTAGGAGATTAACTAATAAATATTATTATTATTAAAATTTTGAAAAATAAAACCTTTTAGGCCAAAAAACCTCCAAAAATTAGTCATTATTATTATTAGCTAAACCAGAATTTTTAGAAAGATGCTGTTTTTTGCATATGGTAGGGTACGTTAAGGGCTACAAATAAGACAAATTTGATCAAAATCGTTAGAGCCGTTTTTTTGTAAAATAATAATAACTGATTTATTGGGGGGTTTTGACCAAAAAAAGTATTGTTTTTCGAAAATTTTCAAAACCTTTTTTCGTGCATCTATATAGGCCTAATTGACATGTTTGGTGCAAATTTGTTCGAAATCGATAGAATAGTTTTCTCTCTAACTTTGTATACATACAGACAGACATTTTGTAAACACCACTTTTTTAGGGAGTCCCAAAACGGATATTTCCACAAAAATCTCAACAGTGATTTTTTTGCGATCACTATACTTTCTCTATACTATAGTATAATGAGAAAGTAAAATTTACGGATATATTATTGTTTTAGTATTCCTCCGCGAGCAACAAGTTGATGTGATAACCACCAGAGTGCAGGCAAAACATTCGAATAGCAACACAAATTCGGCGCGTACATGCTTCCTCAATAAAGCAGATATTTTCGTCATAAATTATCAAAAGTTATTTAAATCAATTTTATTTGAAAGATAATTCATCTTCGAATGTGGTGAGCTTTTTACATTTTTTATATTTGCATTAATGGATAAGGAAAAAAATCGCAAACTTTGACATTGAGTTAAGTCAAAGAACAAATTTAATTAAAAACGAATTAAAAAAACTAAACGATATCCACATTCGGACTGCCCTAACCTTTAAAATGACATATTTAGAATAATTTTCCAATCATTATTACTCCAATTAATCTTGTTACGCTTTAACATTGCTCTTATGGGAGTTGAAATGCATGATAGTGGCTGGGTCTAGCCTAGCCTTAAATTGCCAATCTACGATGAAATTAATTATAAAGTAATTTAGATTCCACGTTCAACTTGTCAGCGCTTACTGTGATTTCAATTCGTATACAGAAAATTGCATTCATTAGTCCCCGCTAGCAGAAGACAAAATGTATGCACTTGTTGTAAATACAATGGTATTTAAAGCTTTTTATGTCCGTTTCGAGAGACTTTACTTAGTACAGTCAGTATTGATTTGTTCCAATTAAAATTAATTATTGACATAAAGAACACAAGCACTCTACAAAGTACTCAATCTGATGGTAAATGTGATTTATTAATTACTTGTTTTATAAAAGTATGTGCTTTCCAGAGAAAGTCGTTTTAAATGTTTTGATTATACTATGAGAGTGACCAATCGCGTTCCTTTTTCAGTTCAAATTAATAGCTTTTCGTGTGCACAATGCTTCCTTATTTGTGGAAATGAATGCGTCACGGTTCAGTTACCACTAAATGGGTAAAGTCTAGACTGTTTACTAATGATTTGTTTCATATTTCTAAAATAATTAAGGATTTAATATAAAACAATTCGAACATCCAGCTGAACCGCTGACGTGAGTTGAGCGGATTTCCAAAATTAAATCTATCTATATATATAAAAGCCAAAACCCACTGACTCACTGACTCACTCATCACGATTTCTCAAAAACTACCGAACGGATTGGAATGAAATTTGGTATGTAGCTTCCTCTAGGGCCATAGGTGCTCA
>JAGFPH010003496.1:138217-149292 GCA_018207615.1 Philaenus spumarius
TTTTATAGGTAACTAGAGGGTAGGACTATTTTATAGGTAACTAGAGGATAGGACTATTTTATAGGTAACTAGAGGATAGGACTATTTTATAGGTAACTAGAGGGTAGGACTATTGTTTAGGTAACTAGAGGGCTACGCCCCCTGCTCGCTTCGCTCGTCAACCCCCGTGGAGAAGTAAACCCAAACAGATTACCACTTATGAAGCAAAGGTTTCAATCATGGGAAGAATAACAATTTATTTTTATTGTAAAAGGGCTGTTACCCCCCAGTTCATCAATTAGATGTAACTATTTAAATTGAGTGTGTTATTATTTTATTCCCTATAAAACACTTAAAATTAAAAAGTGCCAAATTTTCAGTTCTCTAGTTTTAAGGGAAGTGTAACAATCAACATTTTCATAGGGGTTGTTGCGACATTTTCATCCCTTAGCAGCACGTGACAAAATTTGAATCTGTGATACTTTTTCTATGCATCTTGTAAGAAATAAATGTACACAATTTCAGTTCTCTAGCTTTAAGGAAAGTATAACAATTAATATTTATTGCTTTATGGGTTGTTTCAACCCTTATAGTGTAGCTTTTTATTAGTAAAGCTATTTTTTCAATCGGTTCAGTAGTTCTAGAGATTACCCCTTACTTACAAACAAACATTTTACCTCTATATAATAATATTAGCTATAGTATTGATGATAATTATACTGTTTTTACCTTTAAATATATAGTTCTGTATTATATACTTTGGTTAGAGGTTAGAATTGGACTTCCGTTGTTTAATCAATTACGTAGCAAAGTATTTATACAGACCAAAATACTACAAAAAGAGGCTCAAATATGAAGCATAGGTTATGCATTCAAAAATATGTCCTGTAGCCTAAGTAATAAAATGTTACAACATGATTACATTATCCTAATACTTTAAATGAGCAATTCTTGTATCTATCGTTGTATCTGTCGCGGATCTCGAAAACGGCTCTAACGAATTCAAAGAAAATTTTTATTTAAGTGTAGTTTTGATTTTTAAGTACACCCATATAGTTGTATTTCGTGTAAAAACGTAATTTTTTTAGAAAATCTAATTTAAAAGTTGAAAATTTTTTAACATAGGGTCTTATGGGTTGCCATGTTGGTTACAAAATAACAATGAAATAGTAAATAAAGCGATCAAAACAGCTGTTTATAAACTAGCCAATTTATCAGCTGTTAATTGGATGGTTTTTAATTACTGTTAAAAAACAAGCTAATTTATAGTGTTTTAGCACGTTGGAATTAGAATAAATTGGGCCTGATTTAACAATTTATTTTGTCAAAAAAAAGGTAAACTTGACAAAGATGGGTAAATTCGAATAGTCAATTTTGTAATATAGGCCAGGCTCATTTCTGAAACATAGTATTGAGGTTATGTTAATCCTGCAATAATGTTTACTAGGTTTCAAACCTTTAGTTGACAGAAGATAGTAGAAATAGAACTAAAATCGTAATGAAAGCCTCTCACGTTTCTAAAGCATGTATTTGAGGTTATAATTAATCTTGTAATTACTGTTAATATGTTTAAGCCTGGTTTCATAATTTTACAAACCTATGTACAAACGTGCCAAAGATTAACGAGATTCTTTAGTGAATTTTCCAACTGCGAGCGAAGCGAAGCAGCCATCTGAGGCCGAAGGCCGAGGTAGGGTTGGGACGCGAGGCGTCCAGAGGCAGAGCCCCTAGTTGTTTTTATATTACAAAACTTGGATTAATTTTAATATTTTGCTCATCAACGAATAGAGCAATAACGTTCTCTAGTACACAGCTTAATCCTGGACATGCATCGAAAGGTTTACTGACAAATTGAATGCAAATTGACAGTAGTATGACAATTTTCGTGGGGCGTGTTCGCGTCAAGTTGTTTCTCACGCGTTATGCCGTGCAAATTGAGACCGTAGTCTCGGTTAAAAGACAGCATCTGTTTTAGGAACAATGGCTGCTTGTCTGAAACTGAAAAAGTGACTTTATTGAACATTTATTGACTAAATTTGGAATAAATTTTGAGTGAGAACGAGATGGTGAATCTATGGAATACGCTGGGATTGGCTACGAAAGTATATGGTGTTTAGAATTAAACTTGGGTTTTTTTGGATACTTATGGTCGTTCGTAAACCAGGCATAAGGGATGTTTTCTTCTGACCTGCGGAGGTGCAGGGTCAGTGATGATTTGTTGGATGTGAGTGTATCGAGACCCTTCGGCTCTGTGTTTGACTCTATTTGTTAATTTTTGGATGAAGTCCTCGAGTGTGGGGGTTTTGTGCCCTTGAGAGATGGTGACGTTTGATACGTACCATGGGGAGTTGGTGATCCAACGGAGAGTTTTGTTCTGGAAGGAGTCCAACTTTTTCTTCCAAGAAACAGATAGTAGAGAATACCAAACTGGAGCTGCGTACGTAAGTACCGGTCTGATGTATATTTTGTTCATGGACAATCTGATACGAAGTGGTAGAGGGCTCTTGGTGTGTATGACTGGAAGGAGTCTGCCACGGTCAGATTTAGCCCTTGACAGAGTTTGCTTGACATGATGGGCTTGCTAAATTACTGTTATTAAATCATCTCAATTAGTTTTGTGTCGATTCATAACTGACATAACAGTGGCATCAGAAAGTTTCTGAAGATGGCTACATAGCGTTCTGAGTTAACAGTGACAGGCATTCCCATATCGTCCTCAAAAAATATGGGCCAATGATCCCAAACCATGCCACTCCACACCAAACAGTCACTTTTTGTCGATGAAGTGATCATTCATAAAGTTCTCTTGTATTCTCGAAAATTCTGTTTATTAACTTTTACCGACAATTCAAAATGAGCTTCATCCGAAATGACCAGTACTTGAAGAAGATTCGCTTCATTCACAAGCTGCAATAGTCTATGGCACATGGTAAGGGGTCAATCGAAATCCCTCTCATTTAGTTTCTCAATCATCACTATTTTATGCGGATGGAAATTTAAATCCAAATGCAATATTCTGCGCACAAAAGTATTCAAAATTGCCAAAGCAATTGATTGTTTACGGGCTGAGCGCTTAGGACTCTGCAGCACACTTGCGCAAACCATTTCAATGTTTTCTGGCGTTCAAACTGTCTGAGGTCTGCCACTAAGTTTGATTTTGAGTGCAGAAGCCAAGTTCCGGAAATTATTTACCGGTTTTTCGACTTGGATTGGCACCATGACGACCGATGTTAAAGTGAGCACGAAACCGACGTTGTGTAGAAATCACAGATTCATTACTTCTGAAAAATTACTCTACGACAAAAGCACAGTGATGCGCTAACCACTGATGATAAGTGTTAACTAACCTCAAAATGACATTAACTAAACAGTTATTTGCCTCAACTCTCCGACAGTTATAACAGCTGAGAAATTACAATACAAAAATAGGTCGGTTTTTATGGCTTACCCTTTATGTTTTACCAATCAAACATTGTATACTGTGAAAGTTGAACCTTTAGTTAGAGGGTACATCTAAACAAACAGTGAAGGTGATTTGTTGACAGAAGTTAATGAACAGTATCACTAGTAATTGGCAATTACTGAAGCTAAACTAGTAATTACAGTTCATGGTTGCACAACTCTATCACATTGTAATATTTATTGGCAATGATAGGCGACTTATTGATTTGTTGCATTTCCGCTAATTAGTTTCTCTAAACATTTAAGGAGCATTCTTGTTAACATTAATTTATTTACTAAAATTATTTTTGTTTGTGGTAGTCTTGCAATAAGTTATAGTTCCCTTTTCACAACATTGTACATTTCTAAAATCACATTGGATACAAAAGCTTTTTAATCCAACCATAGGTGCTCCATTCTTGTTATCTTTTGCAATGGAATACAAGATTTCGTAGGCCTACTACCAAATGAGAAATTTTGAATGCTTATCAAGAAACTTACCAAAGTTCGGTGCAAGTCAAGACCTTACAAAAATGATCAAATATGTTTTGCCATATTCTAAAATTATTCTGTCAATGCATTTGCAGCCATTCTGGTCTTTTAGAGATCAGTTAGTATTATGATGAAGTCTCATATTCAAAGGAACTAAAATTGTTGTTTCAAAGAGTGTAAAAATTGTAATATTTGAGCAATTATCCATCAATATTGCTATGAAAGAACTAAGGACACCTTAGCAGGATTGATTAACTTAGATGGAACTTTTGTTGATGGATCTGTTCATTTGTGTATGCTCATTTTAACTTTGCCACTCGTGCTATAAATATTTCTCTCTCGCTGATTGGTCATAAAATTTCTGCTATCAGACTGGATATGTAGAAAATGTGATTAAAAAAAAGGAATCTTAAGGAATTTCAACACTACTAATAGATGAAAAAAAAGTGTACTTTGCTTAATTTTTTTGGCCAAGCCAAGCCCTCCCCCCAGCTCCCAGAGAAAGGAAAATATGAATATTATTAATTATAGTCAAGTACTTTTTTTTAAAGAGATTAGCACTAAAATATGTTATAATTTTATGTGCCGTTTGATTTTACATATACTTATTTTATTTTTTACAAGAGTTCAAGCAGAGCTGCAATGCACTGTGTATTGAAAATGCTCCCAATTCGGGAGTTGGTGTGCGAGCACGGAATGCATTCTGTATTGAAAATACTCCCAATACAGTGGTTGCAATGCACTGTGCGTCGGCCGCTTCTCATAGTGTTCAGTGTCAAGCTCACATGTGCGTCCTTAAGCCCCATAACTTGTATATATAGCACATAGCAAGTTTTAGAGACACATACTATTTTAAGCATAAACTTGGCAAATGTCTCTTTTTTAGTCAATATCCTTTATCAGAAATTTAAATCTTCGGTAGAAGACGGTAAAAATAAACACATTTTAATTATGTAAATAAGAAATTAAGAAGGTTACATTTTAATTATTACTATTCACTTAAATAGAAGGTTTATGCAGCGCTTAAAATAAAACGAGGTCCATACTTGAAAAAATAATATTAACAAATAAGGATGTCTTATCTCTACCACTCGACTCGGCAATCATTGCATTGCTCAATGATAAGTCTTGCGAGTGAGATTCAGCCATTGTTTATATGTATTCCGTGTTGTGCTATCATTTGAGATATTTATTTTTTAATTAATTAATCGTGAAATTAAATGAGTTATTCAATGAGTATTAATTACTAAAAGTAGTCCAAATTACAATGTTTGGTCTTATTTTGATTGCAATAATCTTATTTATAAACTTTTTCCGTCCGAAACAGTTAATAATATAAAAGTTTAAGTATCGCTGATTTTTAAACTTGTTGGCTGCCTCGATTCTGAATCATCGGTCTCTTAATTATTGTAGTCATTAAGAGCGCTCGCCGAACATCAAATGCGTGCCGCGAGGCTGGCAAAAAGGTGTCTGGTGCTCCCAAGTTGTCCCATTTCGATTCCAAGCTGAAGTATGAGACTTTACTGTAGGTGGCTCGCATAGTCGCAATGCACTGTAGTGTGGAGTTGGTTTTTCGATTAGCGATTGGCTGACGTAAAATTCTGAACTGAGTGTTGAGCGAGTATGATTGAGGGAGTGGATAGTCCAGTGCAACGTTAAAACAAAACGTAAAAAAGAATAATAAAAAGCAGTACCGGAACGGTGTTCCGGTGCGTTCCGGCACCAGTAAACCCCTGGTTGTGAACAGTGCTTAATGCTTCTTAATGGGATCTGTGAGCTTGGAAGTTAGAGCTCAGCTTTTTGAAACCTGGCTCGAATGGTAAAAGGTAGAGCCTTAAATCCGGAGCTGCTTCAAGTTTATTTCTATGTTTGTTCTTTATAAAGGCATATTTATGATGAAAATGCCCTCTCAACAAGTACTGAGCTTTTGAAAGGAAACATGAACTTCAGGGCTTCATCACTGATACTTGTATAATATTCTTTCCTTGTTCCTGCCCAAAACTCAGTAAGATTTGCACGTTTAAATTCGGAACGCCGAGTCGAATCCGAAGGCATTTCAATTAATGCCTTTTTGTCTGAGATTGACAGGTTGGTTGCTTGGTCAAAAAAATGCTTGACCAAAGGGATTTGAAATCCAGTTCTCTTCACAATGTCACTCTGGAAAGTACTTCCTCATTGACATTTGACGTGCTTTTAAGTGTGATACAATATTACATTTCACTTCCTTTGATAGTTTGAGATTGTTCTCTATCAAGAAACTATGAAGTTTGTCGAAAACGTCACACTGGTTCTTAATGAGGCAGGATTCCCAAAATCGAAATTTCTTTATCATGGGCTCAATTTTACCTTGAAAATGTTAATGGAACTGTTCTGTAATACTACATTAAGTTTACTCATTTCCGAAAAAATGTAGCTTGCGTCACTTAAGTACGCAAGCTACTGAATCCAAATATAGGAAACGAAGATCAGCAATGCATCAACTCTATTGTGTGGTTGTTGTAACAACTACCGAAATATTATAATTCCAATGACCGAAATATTGATCTCCGCCATTACTGATATTTTTTCGCTTTCGATAGGTTGGGAACCGCTGGATTAGATAACAGATAAGAAGCTTCAACCACAAAGCTTTATGCCAAAAGACATTACAGATTTTATACAGGAATTAATATTCAGTTAAAGGGTAAAACATATATTGTTTTTGGAGATGATTACTTTGGTAATTTCGATGTTTCTGAGATAAAATCTACTTTGGCTATATCAATAAGTTAAACTTTGGTTTGCTACTCATCAAATCCAGTGCTAGAATCTGATATGTCCCATTTCAAATAAAAAACTTTGCAAAAAGGTGGGGATTTATTCAACTGATGTCATCACCAGACTTTCCAAGGGCAAATGGGTTATGTACAAACAGAGGGATTATTTCGAGCAGCAAAGAATCGAGTATAGAATAATTCTTTATTGCAGTAAAAATGCAACATATATTACAGCGTCGCTGCACATAGTTTAAAGTAATAACACTGCTCATTTTAAATATAACAGGATTCTTTAAATTATAAAATTCCATACAATTACATGGACATCAATACACTAGTATAACTTTCACATAATTCTTAAAACCAGTGTATTAAGAAATTGTACAGTGTAAGGTAACAAGTTGCACATGTTTTACCCAATTCAAAGGTGTTTATAGATGTCTGCTAATTCCATTGACCAATTCTAAGTCTTGGCCAGAGTCTAGTTGAGTAGTTGGGAAACAAAGCCATTTGAAGGAAACATATTTTAATTATTATGGACACGTTCACTGCTACGCAAATTTTGTATTTCTTATGCTAGGAGCTGACCTTTTATTTTTTATTTTTGAACCTTCCTACGTAATAATCACTACTATTTTAAAGTGGACGCATATAGCACTTTTTTTTTGTGCGTCCATAGCATATAGGCTTAAAATTGGTGTGCGAAGCACACAATGCTCTGTGTATTGAAAGTTCTCCCAATACAGGGGTTGGCGTGCAAAGCACGCAATGCATTGTGTATTGAAAACTGTGCGTCAGCCGCTTCTCATAGTGTTCAGTGTCAAGCTCACATGAGCGCCCTTAGCAGTGAACGTGTTAAGGTGTATGTATTTGTATATTCATGTATTTACATATAGCCTCCACATTGCAACTTGATCTCACGTAAATCTACTAATATTTTCCAGATGCAAAAGTTTCCAAACAGCCAAACGTTCTGAAATATGTCGTATTCCTGGATGCTCAGTTTCTCCTACCGCTCCTGGAACGCCCACTCCTGTAAGACTGCCTCACTTCCAAGGAGACACATTTAGTCAGTTCATTGTATACGTGTATACTGGAAAGGTATGTATTTATTGTTAACTCTTAGACTGGTGGTTTCAAACATCCTGTAATAAGTGAACATTTTTCTTAAAATTTTTGTTAAACAAATTTTCCCCAAGTTAATTTTTAAGTGAACTCAGAAGCGGATGCAGCTGATCTGCAGGGACTTGTTAATGAACCGTTTTATCTAACGAAACATAAAGAAAAAATACTATAGTTAAGGTTTTAGGTAAATCTTATCATTAAATTAATATATAATGAGAGTTGGATGGTTATAGCTCAGGCTCTGGAAGTTGAGGGCAGCAAGATTAACATTTCAAAACATTGTTAGAGAAATACAAAATGAAAATGTTGATTACAACGATGTTATTAGCATGATACTATCATAAATTGTGTTTTCCGTAATTTTCCAGTTACAACGAAGGGTTCTAGCAACATTTCTGCAACGTTGAGCAATTTCAGCTTTCTACTAACAATGTTGGTAACATTGATACATAATGGTTACACTAAGTAGCCAATGAAAATATTGGTAACATTGTTATTAATACCAAATCTTAGTCCCAAAATTGTTGGTACAGTACTCGCTCGCTCGACCGGCCCTCAATAGCCCGGACCCACCTGTAATCCAACCCAATTCTAAAAATAAAAACGAACGGAAAAACTTGATTTCATTTTAGCAAAAATAGAATGGCATCGTGTTATTATAGTCAAAACCCCAACACATACCTACATATTAAAACACATTACAGTAATATATTGACTATATTTCAAAAGAAGTTTTGTTTTATTTTATGTTGTATATATGCAGACGCAACTGCACTTAATTTTTAATGCCTAAGTTTAGCCTACACTTTTTCAATCAATCAATTAATTGTACAAATTTTCGCTATTTCGTCTGTGAAGCATCATTTTAAATGGACTCTCGGTGGTTCGGCTTTTTCCTAAATCTGGCTTATCGGCAGACGCATTAAGCCGGACTAGCGAGTTGTACTGTAACACATTTAACTACTTAGTCCAAACGTGGCTTAGTTTGAATTGTTAAACTTGAATGTAGCTCTGCTGTTTGAGAAAGTTATTAATTACCTAGTCCCAAAAGTATTCAAATGTTTTCCAATATCATTATTCTAAAATAGTTATTTGTGTCTTAAGGCAGGAAAGTATGACTTTGTTGCCCTGAAAGGAAATTTTACCGCACGAGCATAGCGAGGCCACAATATTTTTCCTCCATCTACAGTTTTATTAAATAATTTGTATTATATTATGGAACAAACTTAATAAAAAAATGTACATTCATACTTACAAAAACAATTGAGGTTATGCCAAGAATACACAGACACAGAAATTCATTGATGCAATGTTGTTTCAGCTTTCAGCAGTTGTTTTAAATAACGTATGATTTAGCGGACACAAAAGAGCCCATATAAAAAGCATTGAGGGAACTTTACAGTCCTAGCTGTATACTTCAATGCAAGGGTTGACGTGCAAGGAAACCTTCTCCATGGAGGAGTCCACCCACAAATGAATCTAATATAATGCTATAGGCTGACTGTAAGGTAGTATACTCAATGCTTTTATATAGGACACTTTTCCGCCTCCTAGATGATAAGTTATTCTTTCTACCCTATTAATGATGTACAAAAGACCTCCTAATGTAGTAGCTGCAGGAAAAGTAATATATTCATGAATTGTTCAATAATTTACTCTAGTTTGGCACAAAAAATAAAGGTGTGCAAAAGTAGATATACTGTTTTAGTTGGTTGGTAATTTCCAAGTTAGTCACCTGTTCATTACCACCAGCTGTTTAATATGTTTGTTGCTAACAGTTGGCAATGTTTTCAAATTGTTAATGTTGTTATTATTTTACACTTGAGACATCATGGCTGGTTAATGACCGACGATCAACAAAAGTGGGTTTTGAAAGAATATTCAAAGACAGAAATCTGTGAAAGAGTTCGAGAGAGATGGAGAGAAGAGTTTCACACACCTCCACCAACCAGATTAAGTATTTATAAACTTAAAGTATTTGTAAAGTTTGACCTTACATTATCTCTCTGTAATTTTCCAATCACTGGCACTACTCCTGAAAACAAAATGATAGTCACGCAGACCTATGATCAAAGCTCAAGGAAAAGGGCATCTATTGAACTGGGCATTGAACGTAGATCTTTAGGACGCCTAATGAATCGGTTATGTTTGAAAATGTGCATTCCAAGACTTTTTCATGGACTACTGGAGGACGATCCTGAAATTTGCCAAAGTCAACAGTAAACCAAATTTGCCTGGGATACCAAAGTCAACAGTACAAAGGTATGCCAAGAAAAACAAAATACATTTTATAAAACAATTTTAGTTCATGGCCTGCTTGAATTGGATTTTGTTCAAAGGTATTTGACGAAGGTAGTGGTATGAAGGAATTGTATTCTCAGATGAAGCTATATTTTACCCATGGCCCCCACATTCGATTGCGGGCCCTGTAACCAGGATCAGGCTCCCACCCCCCTATGTTTGCGTGCCATGCTATGTTTCAAAAATTACATGGTAATTTTTTAACCCTTTACAAATTTTATTTAAACTGATAATTGATAATAAGGCTATCAGTTCAATCTAAAAACCAAACTTTATTGAAAAAATTATTGCAAACATAAATTAAAGTAAATCATTCACTTTTGTTTTACTGAAAGTACACTTCCATTTTGAGATGGATTTCCCTTACTGACCAAGATTAAAATTCAAGTTGACAAAATAATAAGATTATGACAAAGTTATGACAAACGTTGTTCAAAACAATTAAAACGTTTTTGAAGTTTTATACTCTGATTACAAAAAGCTTACTTTGATGTTTGATAGCTTTGTCTATGATAGCTTTCCTAGCTTTTTTCACTAAAATCATTAATAACGTCTGAAAAGTCAACAGTTTTGGCCAATTCATTCTCAATTGCCAACATTGCAAGATGTTTCAGACGAGTTTAGCCAGTTGTGCTTCATTGCCAAGTTTTCAGTGAATTCGACAACCTACTAAAAGACCTCTCAGAAGTTGAAACTGTCACTGGAATTGTACAGAAAAGTCTTATAGCTGCGCATAGGTTTAAGAAAATGGGCTGGAGGTTTTTTTTCATATATTGAGTTTAGAAGCTTCAACTGGTCTTTTTCTGACTGGATCACTATTACAAATACATTTTTCATATGAAGAGTTTCTTCAAATAGGACTTCTGGATCAGCAAATTCTGAAGGGTAATATGCAACGAGATTGGCAGTTTTAAGTTTCAGTTCCTCGTTATCTAGATCCTGATCCATAAACACTAAAACTGGAGCAAACAGGTTTCAAAT
>JAGFPH010003497.1:0-19441 GCA_018207615.1 Philaenus spumarius
ATGCACTGTGTATTGAAAATACTCCCAATGCGGGGTTGGCGTACGAAACATGCAATGCATTGTGTGCATTAATTGGAGGACATAAAATTCTGAACCGAGTGTTGATTGAGGGGGTAGATAGTCCAGTGCAACGTTAAAACAAAACGTAAAAAGAAATAACAAAAAGCAGTACCGGAACTGCGTTCCTGTGCGTTCTGGCACCAGTAAATCCCTGAGTAAAATATAAATTAAGTTTTACTTACAGTACCGTAAAGGAACGCTAATGACTACATCAGTTTTTTTTTACAAGTTGTGATTTTCCGGGAGAGAGTCATTGACCGTTTCAAGGTCACAGCCCGCTAAGAATAGACTAGACGCGGCAACCAAAATACGAAAATTTGTTTGGAGATGCGTCCGGTTATGGGAGGGTCCGGATGTGACAGGTCGTACTGTATTTATTATTCGTTAAGTAGGCTACTTTTTTTGTCTATGAATATATTTTAAAGCTTGCTAGCCTATTTCCAATACATAATGTTTTAGAGGAGCTAATTACAAAGAAAATATTTTTTTAATCATGAAAATTGGTCCAAATGATTTAGCTATAAACTGTTTTGTGACGTACCGGTACTGGTTATTAGACAAAATAGTGCTGGGATTTTAAGCATGTACATTGGGGGAATTGCCGGAATTTTTGTGGATGACATCAAAGGACGTTGGGATTCAAAGTCTTTAAAGCTGAAGATGTTTTGTATTTATTTTAATCTATGGTCATATCTCCATCCACTTTAAAATGGTGGCAAAAAACTAAATCTCTATGATACTTTTTTTATAAAAAAATGATAACATAATTACATTATTTATTATATTATTGATCATTTTATTTTAATTTCTGAAGCGTTCACTGCTTGAGTATATATTTGTATAATCTAGTTTCAAAGGCAATTTGGAACTGCAAGAACTAAGCTAAAAAGAACCATGCAATAATAGAAACTCGTACTTCTGATATCGTTTCCTAGATTGATGCAGCGTGTCCATTGGATCCTTAAGTAGGTAGACTCGAATCCCTCTTACATAATTCCGAAAATATTGTTCGTACGTGAATGTATCAAAATCAAAATTAAACATCCGTCTATCTTTAGCCTTCATCGATGCCCATACTTCGTCAACATTGTCGTCTACAAATTTAAACTCCTTGCCACAGTATGGAAAGAAACTGTGGGTCATTCGGTAATTCATTCTGTAAGCAGACAAAAATCTGAAACAAAATAAGAAGATAATATACAAGGTGTTTCAACGTTCTCTATCAATACTTTAAAATATTGTTAATGGGAAAATGACAGTTCACAATATTATTGTAAAAATGTCAGACGTAACCCCTTGTTGTTGTTTTCTGGCAGATTGATACATGGGGTGTGTTGAAAAAGTAAATTGTGAATTTTATGATGGTCTTGAAAATACTCCCAATACGGAGGTTGGCATGCTAAGCATGCAATGCACTGTGTATTGAAAATGCTCCCAACATGGGGTTGGTGTGCAATGCACTTTGCGTCGGCCGCTTCTCATAGTGCTCACATGTGCGTCCTTTGCAGTGAATGTTTTAAACAGAGATGGACCGGGTACTGATGTTTTTAGTCAGGTTAGGAGCAGTTTGCTCAAGTGCCAACATTCGCGCCGTCATCTTTACAGTGGGAGCAGACTAAGAGTGTGTCCCGGCCTAATGGGCGTGTCATCCCTTCTATTTCTCTCCCAATCTGCCTTGATGGTACAACCAATTCCACGAAAACTAGGACCACAAATTACATTTAACTGAGAAAACGGACTTCGGTTCACTTTCTTGTAACTTTACCTACTTGCATACAATACTTATGTAAATAAGTAAATGTTTGTTTCATAAAATGTTATAATTTTATTGTGATTAAAAATTGTACAAAGTGTTTTTATAAAATACAAGTGACGACAACAAATATTCAAAGCGAGAAATTTTTTCAGGCAAATTCAAATAAGAATAAGATGGATACATATGGCGACTAACCGCTATTTACAACCGGTTGGCCTTTCACTTTTAAAATATGCCTCTTACTTAATTACAGTAGAACCCTTCTAATTTGTCACCTGTTGGGACTGGAAGTAGGGTCGGAATGGAAACAAGGTTGGATTATCAGAAAATACAGAAAATTATCCGCTTAAAAAACCGGACGGCAAGACGGGTTTTCTAACGATCATTGGTTCACTCCTGACATTATAAAAAACACACAACTGTACACACAATGTAAAACAAATACGCTGTAACGAACACAGACGAAGACTGTCATAAAACCAACGAACATACGCGGTAGATGCGTTCCGGCAAAGTGCCGTATAAAACGAAACCGCATATAACGGGGACTATTTATAGACAGATGCGATAGCACCAGAACGTCATATAGCTTAGTATTGATATTGATCAAGTAGGCTTACATTAAAATGGATTTTAGTAATTAAAACAAACGGTTTTTCAAATTAATTTTAGCGACTAAATTTTCAACAAAATCAAGTGACTGAATTGTTGACTAAATTCTGTACAAACAATACAGTAGGCCCAAATGGAAAATGTGTACATATAGTACTGGTGCTTTACATTTCACACATATACATAAATTGAGTAAATTCAGTTAAAAAAAGATAAATGCAGTAGAATAGTTGTTTACTACATTTTAGATTATCACTCGTGAGCAATATTTTCGCTGCTGACAACGAACGATAGCTTGATGTGACTAAGTTGTAAAAATAGACAAACCCAGACAATGACAGAGCGAATAGGGGTGGGTAGGGGTACCGTTATAAGAGCACTGACCTTGAGGGGAGAATGAGATGACAAACAGGGCGCCAATACATTATAAAATTATCAACTGTGGCCTACACTCTAAACAACTCAGCTCAAACACAAAACCTTTCAAGGACTTTTTTTACCACATAAAAGCGAAATCGCATAAAGTGGGACCACGTATAACGAAGACTGCCTGTAAACACTAAAAACTGCACAATACATTACAAAAAACATGCACAACAGAAACGATACAAGATGGAGGAGCACTATAGCGAACAAGCGATAAAAGTAAGTAAACAACAATGGCGTGATGGGATGTAAATCACCGATTTCGGCTTGAGCACGGTCGGATCAACCGGAGCGGCGGACCAGTCGAGGGCGGATGAAAGGGGTTCTACTGTATCGAAAAAGGATAAATCACATTAAGAACAAGTTTTGTAGATATAACAACAGACAGCTTTTAAAAGCCAATTTTATTTTTATTTGAATACTAATAACAAGCTACTTACTGAGGTTTCATTCCTGCGAGGATTTGTAGACAGTCGCAGAATAATCCGGGAATAAAATGAAACAACATTGTATAGATCCAGAAGAGGGTTTCATTCTTGACCATGGCAAAGTTGTAAACACCACATGCACACATTGTAGCTAATCCCTCGTTCAGAAAAACCTGTTCATTAATATTCATGAAGTCTGACCATTTAATTGGTTTCTTTGTGGATATTACCAAATTGAAGATTATCCTGAGAACATTGAAGTTAGTAGCAGTATGTAAGTAAACACAACTAATATATTGGTAGTATTTATCTTTAATATATCTTTATATATACAGTATAATCTAAATACCACACACTGACTCATCACAAAATCTCATAAACCACCGAACAGATCGGAATGAAATTTGGTGTGTAGCTTCCTCTAGGGTTCTAGGTGTTGGCTAAGAAAGGTTTTCAAAAAATTTTAAATTTTAGGGGGGTTTGGGGAGGGTCAAAGTTACTAAAAAAAACCACCGAACGGTTTGGAATGAAATTTGGTATGTAGCTGCCTCTAGGGTTCTAGGTGTTGGCTAAGAAAGGTTTTCAAAAAATTCGAAATTTTAGGAGGGGTTTGGGGTGATCAAAGTTACTAAAAAAACCACTAAACGGATTTTAATGAAATTTGGTATGTAGCTTCCTCTAGGACCCTAGGTGCTCGCTGAGAAAGGTTTTAAAAAATTCGACATTTTAGGGGTCTAGGGGTAAAAGTTACTAAAAATCTAATAAGAAATACATAGTTTAACTAGTGGCTTGTAGGGGCTAAAGCCCCAAATTTATGTTCAGTTACTGATACATAACGTGAAATAAACAATGTAGTCATTTTGAAAACTTTATTTATTAGAACAAAGTATTATAGCAGAACATCTTTGAAAACAATATTCTTTGTGTAATATCTCCCCCAGTTGATAACATGATAGAATTTATGCAAAATATTAAGAAAATTATAATTAATATATGAAAAGTTAATAGAACAGCCATACAACCTTCCAAAAATCACACTTATAATGTTTCTCTTCTATGTGTGTGTCAACGTGTATCTTTATAGGTTAATAAGTAGCAGATTTTATTTAAAAATATAATTTACATTAACTGTCATATTATTTTACAGAGCAGCTGTTTTTTGTTTTTAATTTATTTATTTAATATCACATGTTTTAATGTAAACTAGAGAACAGCTGTTTTATGTTTTTAATTTAATTATTTAATACCAAGTATTTTAATGTAAACAAAGCAGATGTTTTTAAATTATCATGTATTTCTTATGGGGAATTTTCTTTTTTCGGGGACCCCAAAAACCCCTTAAAGCTTATATTTTTCCCTCGTTCCTTGAATCGGTACCACTCTCATCATCCTCCGATTTACCAAATTCCCACAAATTTGAATCTAAAATTTCGCTTACAGAATTATATATAAGGATATATTTAATGATGTATTTTTTTTTTTGTTAATGTACATTTAACTTTGATTTGTCTATCCGTGTGAAGCCGGATCGGGGCAGCTAGTACAGTTTAAATTGAATAAGATGTGTCATAAATATAAAGTTACATAACTACACTTTTTTTAAATCATACTACAGTTACCAATCAAATAATATACCTTATAAAAGACATCTATTCTAACTAGAGTATAAGAAACTTGAAACAATTTCGTACACAATTTTTGTAATTAATTTCCTCGACTTTTCTCAACTTCTTTAACCTTTAACCCTTCCACTGCTGCATTGGGACGACAGTTTTGCAACACCCATGTGCGGAATTAGGAATTCCGGCAGCTGGACAACACAGAATTTTCCGTCCAGAAAGATTAGTCAATCAGAAAAAGAAGATGAAACTTATGGGTTGTTAAATGTTTAAAACAAAAAAATATTTATTGAACATTATTTTTCCATTGAAACATTGGTTGAGTATCTTCCGCACCCACTCCTTGACCATGTACGGCGTTATTGGCACATGTAGCATTCAGGAAATGCCTATTATGGTTTTCTGAATTAAAAATAACTAGTTCTTCTCCATCAAAAATCTCACTTATTCCATTGCTATGCCATCTTTATCTTCACTTTCCACGGTACACATTAACTCATTTGACACTATGTAACATCACTTTCAGTAAGTCCAAAATAAGACACCGCCATTATGTAAACTAAAGCATGCGAATAACTCTGCTCTCTATAGTGTAGCACTCGCACTTGTTTTAAGTGACGTAGGAAGATTTAAGGTTCATACATTTTCCAGTAGGCAGCAGCACTTATCAGTGCAAAATAATACAAACTATAAATTTAAAAACGAGCTTAGCACATTAAATGTTAAAGAGTGTAAACATTTATATATAAGGGCCTAGCACCACAATATATTAGTGGCAGAACGTAAATAAATGGGTTTAACCCTTTCCACTCCAATTACTGGTGACCTAGTATTGCTATCAGCTCCATGTAATTTTGAGTAAATTTTGCACTTTCAATTCAATTTAATTTATTATTTCTTTTAGACAAACTCACATTGTAAACATTTTTTTATTCAAAAAAAGTATTTCTGTCAGTTCTAAAAGGCGGATTTTTTTTGTAGTTTCTTCTATGACTAAAGTATAGATTGGTATGAAATAAAACATATATTTTTATTTTCAAGTATGTTTTTTAATTTTTATTTATTGAAAAAAATAGAAATTCGTAAAAAAAAACGGAAAAAACAAGAATTTTTGACAAATTTTCAACGGGAAGACCTATATTTGTTGCTTGTTTTTTGTTGTCTATATCCTTACAAACAAAATTAAGTGGTTTACAAATGTTTTGGACGCAATAATACGTTTTAAAAAAATTATAATTGAAAAACAAGTTTTTTGTAAACAATTAGTTTTGACACGAACTTGTACAAAATTGCCACAACTTTTTATTTTATTCCTTAGCAACAGCATTATTTAGGTCAAAACTACTAAGTAAAGTTTTTTTTTAACTTATTTTTGATATTGGAATCATTCAGGTTCGAAACAAAAGTTCCGTCTCTACTCCCGTCATTTTGTAACTTACTGCCGTGGTCTTCGTTCATTTTATTTCACAACAATCATTATTGTAAAAAGAACAATATTAAAAATTAAACTGTGAAATTACACATGATAACCTAGTACAATAAAACTAAACAACGCTTAAGCTTACTAAAACACTGCTTGTAAGTAGGAACCAAACAACGGCGAGAGCAGAGCTGTTTACAGAGCGGCCAAAGACGGCAAACATTACATTTTCTAAGATTTATTTACCACAGAAACTGAACTCAAATGGTTCTAAAAAAATTCCACAGATAGCAGGACATCTCAAACTTCAACAATAGCGGTCATCAAAGTAACTACGTCAGTTCAAATGCAATCAAAGAACGTCGTCATTGCGAGTTCGGGGCTCGCACGACATAGGAGTTCGTGCGGATTATTAGGGTGCAGGGCTGTCCCGATACTCGAGTGGAAAGGGTTAAACACTAAGTAGCCCACTCAATATTATTTGCCGTTAAGAAAATGTGATATTGTTTTGTGAAAAACTCAAAATAGCTAGATAAAATTTGGAAAAACATGTTTTACTATACACTTTTCATCCGATTTGGTGTGAAGAAAAGTTTCTAAAGTTTTGAAACGGTTTTCGTAACTACCTTGTGGATTCTGTCTTTACTTTAAAAATTACCTTATTTGTTTTATTTGTCAAGCTACTGTTACTGAATAACAACTCTTACACATACTTGTTTTCAGGTTTTGGTCTGCGAGTAGCGACGTGCCAACCGACAGCTAACATCATGTTGATAGCAAAGTCCACAGGTAATACATCACATACTGCATTGGGATCGATTCGCCATACTCTTAAAAATCCCAAATAGATTCCTGAATATACTCCATTCGCTCCGAGTTTGGTGTCGGCCCACCCAACCAAGGGCTCCGAAACAGTTGAGATGACTTGAAAACATTATATTTAGAAATATTATATTATTATGCTTACGTTTATTACACTTTTGATGGTAAAATATAAAATAATTCGTAGCCTCATTCAGTTGAAGTTTAAAATGATGAATGAATTCTATCCCACAACTACACAAGATAGTACAAGTTTAGTAGTTTTACTGTTTCTCTTCTACTAGAACTACTAAAACTGTTTTATTAAGATTCTCAAATAATATTGAAAGAAGGACTTTTCTGACTTTATTTGAGTCCAACAAAGTTTTAATAGATATTTGTGCATCTAGGGTGCAAAGTTGAGTTTGCCGCACAAGCTAAACTTTGATGTCTGAGGCATAGCCAAGGTCGTTAAAGTTTATCGAGTGTGACAAATTAAACTTTGCACCCGTAATACACACAACGTTTTTCCTACAACTACATTTTAAATTAGTGTTTTAGTTTTTAAAAAGATCTGTTTTACAGAGGTTAGTCCCACAACAATCAACATTTTCAGAACATTCTAGCGTGCGGTAAAGTAAAACAAAGAGGTATAATTACTTGACACTAAACACATGTAGTTCAGTTTGTGCACTGCTCTGAGTGCAGGAAAAATGTATTAATAGTTTTGATTTGTAAACTTAAATGTTATAATTTTTCTATATCTTTGATAGATTGTCATTTACAATACACTTAATGAGGTTTCTTCTAACCTATAATACGTTTGTAATAAAAACACACTGTCTAAAAAATATAACACTCTTTAGATCATAATTATTTTTACAAATATTAGTTCGCGCTTTTGCCACCATTTGTGTTTGCGGAAAATAATACTTTGCAAGTATAAATCAATTCTTCTTATCAAGTGAAAAACTAATGCTAACACAAATAAACTGAAAAGAAAACATAAAGTCCTTGAGGACTAGGCCTATGTTTGCCTTCTAACCTAAAAATACAAATAAGAATAAGGAGGAACGTAGAATTAGAACACTAGAGTTGACGGATTACTTTTAGGACCACTTCAATTTTTCATTGTACATTTATGATATTTCTTCCAAATTCAATCCACTTAAATACAGATGGTCTTTGAATTTTTTTAGAATGTTTAGTGATAGTTTTTTATAATATCAGTGATGTGAAAAAATAAGTTCTGGTATTTTTCATTAAAAATATTTAGATTGTTTTATAAAAAAAATATATATGGTTGTAGCAAACACATTTTGAGAATTGCTTATAATGGCTTTTATTTGATTTCTTTATAAATCTTAGAACGCGCACTGGGCCGTTTATTTAATTCTCCCCGCCCCAAAATATATATTCACTAATCGCCGGGTTTGGTTAGAGGCCTTGTTATCTACCGACACGCTGGTTTTAATGCGAGGTTATGCACTTGAAACAACCACAAACGCGGGTAGCCAGCTTTGACTTACACCTACATTGCTGAACAATAATTATTTAACACTATTATAGCACTAGACACAAATACATAATTGACTAACTAGGGCATTGTCAAATTAGGCTATTAGCCCCAAACCTAGTTTTATCAGATGCCGGGACTATTATTACATGTCTAATCGGCCCCCGCGAAACCGGTAGCCACGCACTAATTTACTTAGCCGGACATCACACAATTACACAACAAGTTAATAATTAATACTTAAACGATCGGTCTCTTCAGGGTGGTCTGTAATGGCTGAAGGTCAGAGAAGAGATGGTGTTACACCGCAATAAACGCTAACGGATTCACTCCTCAATGCCTACTTGATCGTTGGTAACATAGATAAGATAGACATAGATAAGTTGTGACAGGCTCTGGTTCTCTCATATGATCCTAATCCGGAACCTGAGTGCGTCACAATCTGGAGACAAGGCCGCCCATACCTATGGGCAGAGGGGGGCCACGGCTCCCCCTAGCTCCCAGGGAAAGTAAAATATGTTTTAAATGTTATGTGCCGTATTTTATTTTTTTACAAGAGTTCAAGCATGAGCTGCTGGGTCACTACTTGGTGCGGCCTCTAGGAGTGTTATATAGGTCTTTGTGTATTCATCGACGGTGTAAAGGTACAGACTCAATGCTGTGTGGGTTGATATTTCACCTGAACAGCCAAATTGGCTACCCAAATTTTAAAAGTTTTCTTGGGGAGGTCAAAAATATCCCAGGACTCCTTTTGCCGAAGGAGGGGAGGGTACTCCTTAACACGTTCACTGCTACTCAAATTTCGTATTTCCTATGCTAGGAGCTGACCTTCTATTTTTTATATTTATAGTCTAAATGAGTAGAA
Organism: Philaenus spumarius; assembly: GCA_018207615.1. NCBI lineage: Eukaryota > Metazoa > Arthropoda > Insecta > Hemiptera > Aphrophoridae > Philaenus > Philaenus spumarius. The sequence continues at coordinate 9,504 of JAGFPH010003497.1, forward strand.
ATTGATGCTAAAATATTAGTGATTATTACGTAGAAAGGTACAAAAATAAGGTTTTTTTTATTTTTGAACCTTTCTACGTAATAATCACTAATATTTTAAAATGAACGCACGTGTGCGACCATGGCATATATGCTTAAAATTGGTGTGCGAGGCACGCAGTGTATTGTGTATTGAAAATACTCCCAACACGGGGTTTGGCGTGCAATGCACTTTGCGTCGGCCGCTTCTCATAGTGTTCAGTGTCAAGCTCCCATGTGCGTCCTTAGCCTTGAACGTGTTAGCCCCATACCCCGGCCTAGCCCCCCCCCCCCTAGGAAATATCATATGGGCGCCCATGATCATGTCTGGTAATAAACATGAAAACAGTGCAAATAACAAAACATCCAGCTGTAGGCTACACAATAACATTAGCAACAACCAAGGCAATATATTTATACTAAAAAACAGTGTACATCAGCTAAAAAAATTCACTTTACGAATAGAAAGGATTATTTAAAATCTAAACATACACATTTTTTAAAAATTTCTTAAAACCCTCTGAATAAGCTCCTGAAGGGAACATAGATATACCAAAATAATGGTAGGATGTCTGGGTTTTACTCAGTCTAGCAAAAGGCTTATGTACGTGCATGCCTTTTCAGGTATTGTAGGCATGCATATCGTGGTTACTTTAAAAAATTACATAGTTTACATTTTGCGAGCATTAGATGTTAAAAAGTATATTGATTAATGACTGTTGGTACTTTATCTTGCTTAAATAATTGTCCTTGAATGCCCATCACAATATTTAAAAGTGAGTGATCTGATAGCTTTCTTCTTCAAGAGCAATACTTTGTCAATTTTGACAGAATTGTCCCAAAATAAGAGACCATACAATAGTATACTATGAAAATATGCAAAATAGATATTTCTCTAATAGCTTTTGGTTAAACAATTTCTTAAATGTTTAATCGGGTACAGGACTTTAGACAATCTTTTACAAACAGAGTCAGTGAGTTGAACCCAAGTCAATCTTGCATCTAGATGAATGCCAAACAGTTTAACAGGTTTATCATTATTCCCCTGTTTAGGGTAAACAAAATGTTCTGTGCCTTGTCTACATTTCATAAAAATTTGTTGATACTGTTCCAAATACTTATCTGCATATTATCCTTAAACTCATCAAAGATAAGGAAAGTAGGGGTTTTAGAAGTGTCACTTCCGATCAGTTCCGGCAGAGTTCCAGTACTAGAAAAAATTAGAGTAAACCCCGGATATTTTATGTGTAAATCCAAACTGACTTAAAGAAAAGAGATTATTTGTACATTCCTAAACAAATTATGCTATGGGAAAATTAACAAAGACTTTTGCAGAAAAGACTGATTTGTATAGTTTAAATTTTGAGTAATAGCTATAGTCTTGTAGGGCTGTATTTAATATAATTAACATTTCCTTGTATATATATAATGGACAGTGCCGGGCTTACAGAATTTGAGGCCCTAGGCTTAGTTTTCTGAGTGGCCCTTCCCCCCTCACATGTTCTGTGAATACGAAGTTATATACAATTACCTACTTTATAGTTTACTTGATCACAAACAAAAATAAAACTTGTAGGATAAAAAGTGTGATTTTAATTTGTAAGCAATAATTTGCTCAAAACACTTTAAAAAATAAAAACAAAATCCCAACTGACTACTTTTCTCCTTACGGAAAACATTTCAAATTTCACTCACCAATAGAAGGGCGCACCACTGCCACAGGAATTTCCGGGTGGTATTTAGACAGCATGTACTCTGTTACGGCTTTTGTTAAACTATACGAGTCCATCACTTTGCCCATTACACTGCAAGAATTGCCGCTATATTTAGATAACTGTTGATTATTTAATATATTAAATTAGTAGCCAGGCTGAAGATGAATAACTACTTACAGAGGTGTTATAGCAGAGAGTTGGGAGTCATCAAGGTCTCGTACTAACCGCTCTAACTCTTCTGGAGAGAACTCTGTAGGATAAAACTTTTCCTCTAGTTTATCAAGCATAGGTTGAGAGAAAGCAGTGGAAACATATACAAACAACTAAAACAAAATAGTTTGTCAATATACAGCAGAAATAAGTTGTTGAGTTTATTCTCTTACGTACATTTTGGATTATTATATCGTTCCTTATTGTCAAACTGGATGCAAAGAATTTGGAGTAGTTAGATTTTCTGTTTCTAAAACAAAACAACAAAAAAAGAAAAGGTAGAGAGGTAGAAAATAAAGAAAAATGTCTGTCCTATCATTAAAATGCTATCCTTCCAAATTTCTCAGTATCGATTTTGTCTGAAATTTTTATAAAATGCGTTTATTGTAATGGTGCCATTATTTTTTATTTTGTTTTTATATAAATAATAGCAAATCCCGCCAAATAATTAATCCAAATAAACCAAGCGTAAAATTTTAGCACAAAATGGGTGGCTTAGGGTAACTGTTCACTAACCGTTTATCTGCAGTCAACGGACTGCGAGCCTAACTGAAGATTTTTAACTTCACAAGCCACACACTATTCTAGTGGCAGGCTTCGTCTGCAGATAATGAACTGACAGATTAATATCTGCAGGCCAACTGTACACTAGCCATGCATTAACAGTTTTGTCAACAGTTGAGTTCAAAATTTATTGGTAAAAGTAAATAACACGCGTACCGTAGATAAAAAGTAATATATAGGTAGTTATGTATCCAAATAAAAGGTTGCAGGTTTATTAATATTACTAACTAGGGAAGAAAGAAGTAACTAGTTACTGGGCAAAAGATTGGCTACTTGAACTTAAATATTTTATTTTTAATCACATATATTATTTCTCAAGGCCATTTTTTTGTCGGTACGCCATAACTTCCTTAATACATCATCAAATTACATGAATGAGGCATCATTTTAAAGCTTTCCTTAACCACTACACCGGAAAAATATACAAAATACAATTACAAAAAAAAAAAGATTCTGAAAGTAACAGTGATTTAAGATCAAGTAAGTTGTAGGGATATTTTCCTGGCGTTGGCATTACTGATGATAACAATACCCAGCTGGAGAGCTGCCGTAACGCCACTACATTGCTATTTTTAATTAATTGTAAGCGTGGTTATAAACAGCATTGTGTATACACCTATTTGTTGTTGTTTACCTCCGCACTAAATACACATTATACGATACTAAATATACGGTGTGTACTTTAATTAAGTAGGATTTAAGTAAGTTAGAATGCGAATGCTTCGCACGGGTCAGCTAGTTATATCCTAATTTTATAAAGAAAAAAGAAGAAAGAATTGTAATTTAAAAAAAGAATAAACAAATTTATAAAATCAGATAAAGCATAATCATTTACACAATCATTTTTTAAATGCCTTGATTGTGTGTCGATGTAGTTGTAATATATGTGAGTTTAAGGGAAATAAAACGGCTCGCAAGGCAGCAGCACGTTACATAGTGAATTTGTTGGTTGAGGTTGAACAGAATAATTGTATTAATTAATAATTTAATTGTACTGTCATCAAACTTGAAGACATATACAATTGAATTGCATTTACTTTGATTTTGCTTTCCGCAAAGAGGGATTTTGACGGTAAGTGTCTGTAAATTTCGTTAAAAAAGTACAGATTTATCACTCATTTCGTATGAAATACAAGTAAATCTGTCACAAAATTTTCAACGAGCGTAAACATTTCAACTGCAGATCAGAACTCAAATTATTTGTCCACACACACACACGCAGTTAAACGACGGTCCATCCAAACTGCAGATCTCAGCCTGTCCGCGAACTGTGTGTCTGTGGTGAGATTTAACTTCAGTTACACTTAGAGAGTCTGGTCGGAAGTTTGCCGTACGACGTGCCTTGGGAACAGTAAGATCTACACAGGCTCAGAGTTTCCATAGAATATTGGTAAAAACTCAAAACGTCAAAGGCTTGTTGTTTCATTAAGGTTCTTGCAACATTCCCAAAGGGCTATAGGTTACTTTTATTTTTTACGTTATAAGAAAGTTCAAGTGAAAAATTGTCTAAAATAATTCTTAAGTTGTAACGTATGTGATTTTTTTAATAAATAAAATAAATAATTGATATAATTTGAAAATGATATAAAAAAAGTAGATAACTTAACCTTTAAACACTAAGCATTCGTTATTCTTACGACCATGAAAATGGAATTTTGGTCGTCTGCCTCAGTGTTTTGATCTTGAGCGCTGTATGTCGCAATACCTTCGTCCCTCCCCACTCTCTATTTAGTCTGACCTTGGAAACAGCCCAGTGTGCGTCCACAGTCTCAAAAAAGCCGTGTAGTCGTACATTTTACTAATGCTTAGTAGTGGTGTTTTACATTTTTTCAATGTACATAAACCAATTACATAAACCAAAGTGTAACAAAAAGACTTAATCCTGTGATTATTTTTATTTTAAGCTTCCTAACATATAATTCTTATGTCTTAGATTATCAATAATCTAAAACTTATTTATCAATAAATTCGTGTAAAATTTTGTCAAGCAGAATACACGTAGTAAACCAAAAAACAAATTCTCTCTTTTACATAACATATTTTGACCGTTTAATATTTTTTTCCTGTCAACAGTAATTCATAGTTGAAATAAAAGTGTAATATTTGAATGTCTTGTCATTATAACCTAAACAATAATTAAAATATAGTCGTAAAAATTACTAATGGTTAGTATTAGTGTTAGCATTAAGAATGTTTATTGTTTAAAGGTTAAATTAATTACAACATAAAATAAACGGTACCAGAAACTGGCACATACTTTCTCACAAACATACTTAAATTATTAAACAGATTCACTGTGACTTCATAGTTGTATTAAAGTAAGAGGGGATACATTAAAGTAGAAGAGTAACTAATAAATATTATTATTACTAGCTGATTGAGAATTGTTAGGAAGATGCGTTTTTTTGCATATGGTAGAGAGTACATTAAGGGCTACAAATAAGCCAAATTTTATCAAAATCGTTAGAGCTGTTTTTGTAATAAAAAAATAACTAGCTGACCCGTGCGAAGCATTCGTATACTAACTTACTTAAATCCCACTTAATTAAAGTACACTATACTATAAGATACTAAATATACAATTAATTAAAAATAGCAATGTAGTGGCGTAACGGCAGGCCTACATGTAGTGGTGCATCCATAAAGGCCTAATTGACATTTGTGGTGCAAATTTGTTCGATATAGATCGAATAGTTTTCTCTCTAGCTTTGTATACATACAGACAGACATTTTGTAAAAACAATTTTTTGGACTCGGGGGGGTCCCAAATCGGATATTTCCACAAAATTCTCAACTTCGATTTTTTTTTTGCGATCACTTTACTTTCTCTATACTATAGTACCGTATAGTGAGAAAGTAAAATATTCATAAATTAAAATAATGTAAATTAATAAAAGTAGTATTTTAAATATTTCTAACTAAATAAATTATATTATTAAAAAAGAACAGGTTAATCAATATTTAGAAAATAGAAATAACAAATGTAATAAATTTGCATGTATGAACAGCATCGGTATAACAGAGGTCAAAAGTGTGGGCGTGACCAGAACATTGAACTTTCCAGAAAGGAGGAATGGTTAGTCGGTCAGGTTTGGAGTAACTTGTAAATTATCTCGTCTCATTTTATAAATTTTCATACAAAGATTTTAAAGTATTAAGTAAGATGTTATATAAATGTAATTGTAAAAGTTAAATGTCGTCGAAACTTAATAATATTTCAAAGGTGAAGTGTTGTTTCGTTTTTAAACTTTCTACCATGTATTCTTGGCTCTAGAATCTAAGTATTAAAGATAGTAAAAAAGATAAAGTTACCTTTAGTTTTTTCATAGTTTTAGCTAGCTCCAGTAAAAATCTGGTAGAGTTAATATTAATGTAGAATGCGGACCTTAAGTCGTTGGTCATATTTACAGTAGCAGCCGCGTGGAATATAAAATCTACTTGGTCACGGAGAATTCTGCGATTATCTTCAGAGAGTCCAAGATCAGGCAAAGAGCAGTCGCCGTTCATCAGGGTAATCATATCCCTTGCGTGTCTGTTTTGTGACAGCACTTTCTCAAAAACCTTCAACATTTATATTCGTCATGTTTACATTTGAAATAAACGAATACACTCTTTACTTGTCTAAAAGTGAACTCTGCAACGTTTAGACGTTAAGTCCCATGTTGGCAATCCATTTTGCAACGTTAAAGACGGTACAAAGGTTTAGGATAGTTAAATGTATTTAAAAAATGTTTTAATAAAACAAAAATTGTTAATTGTTAAAAATTATATAGAATGTGTGTATATTTATCAACTGGTAATTATGATTTATAATTATGTAATTACATTTCAATTGAAAGCTTCAATAAAATTATTTAAATTCACAACCTCAAAATCTGTTTATTGTTTATAAACAATCCCACATAACACATGCAACATACTGACCCAGTTCTCAACAGAACAGCCCAGCAGACCATATGATTGTGACGTCACAAAGCTTATCGTACCATCCCGCCAAAATCCTATCCATACTGTTACACGTGGTTAACCAATATTATTCTTTATAAAAATTATTAAATTTAGAGTTTCAAAGGTTCGATCATTGTAATCGTGGATGCAAAACTAAAGAAATTGACTCACATGATGACTAACTTTAAGATTTTAATGAAACATATTATAAACATATTCAATCTTATGAACACCAAAATTTGCTATGATAAGAATTTAATTTTCTAAATTAATAAAAATAAAATTTAAAAAAAAGTTGAAAAGGAGCAGACAGTATGAAAAATTTAAATATATATAATGAATAAATATATATTCATTATAACTTCCACTATTTAAAACAAATTTGATTCATTCACCAAACGAATCGACACAACGTCTGCCTTTTTGCGAGTCTAGTCTAGGATTGTCGTAAAACCATGCTGTTTTTTCCTAGGCGCCAAGCCTAACTTCCGCTAATGTTTCCCGATCTTTCTCGAAGTTTCTGGACATCTAATAAAGTGTGCCCCAATGTGCATCCTGTCAACTCTAACCGCGCACTCATTAAACTTGTAAACACTTGTTTTTTAAACTGTTCTATATTTTACAATTATACTATCCTTTACCATTTAAATAATTTAAACGTGTCTGCTTAACAAATGTGACTTACTTTGAAATTAATTATCTGCTTATTAAATATTATTTGTTAATTTATTTCTCTGTGATGACCATTGATTATAAATAATAAAAATAATAATAATGTTACTATTTTATTAATTTATACGCATTTGAAGAACTGTATGTTACAACTCTTACAAGTTGTTCCCTTTAAAGGAAACTAAAACCAATCTTAACTTGAGTTTAAGAGTGATCAAAAAAGTTTACCCTTAAAAATCCATCCCGCCTTCTATTTATGTACTGCTGCTGAAGTTTGGAGAAAAAAACAACGCTGTGAAAGCATTTCCAACAGGAAAATTATATAGAAACCGTACATTTGTGAACAAGCTATTTGAAATATGTTTTACATTGAAAGCAACACTGTGGTTGAATGCCAACACCTACTTTTACTGGTGCAGGAATGTACAATATATCATTTAATCAAGTTAATAAATTACCTGTTATAGTTCCGTCAAGTGATCCTCTATGTGTTGGATCATCAGGTGAGAACCGGTCAGAAATTCACAAGAGGTCGTTAAACATATTAAAAATTTTTATGGAAGGCCTTCTTCTTCTTCTTCTGTGGGCGGTCCAAAACCTTATGCACGTCAGCCTCTAGGGCTTATTGCGCTCCCACGTAAGGATGTTGATCACTCAGTTACCCTTGTCACGATCCATAAGCCCGTTGAACTTAAGAATCCTCTTAATAAGGTTGTCTTGAGGTATGGTTTGTCCCTTGTTCAATTTACCAAAGGTTTCATAACTGACTTGTTCCAGTCTGTCACACTTATAGATCAGATGTTCTGTGGTTTCCTCATGCAGGCCACATTTCCTGCATTTAGGATTTCCAGTGAAAATTCCCATGTTCTTCGTGTGTTTCCTAAGGTGGCCATGTCCTGTGATTAGAGCGACCGCCTCCTTTAGCTTGCACCTACTTAATGACAGAATGTCGGATGCAATTTGTCTTGATGGACCAAGAAGTGAAAGTTTGCTCATCCTCAATCCAGGGATGCTCTTCCACCTCTTTCCATGTTCCAGTCTTGCCCAGTCAGCAACTACTTGCATAGCTGTCGTCTTGAGTATGCCACAGAAAAGTTGAGGTCCTGTGAATTCAGAAGCTGATGCCTTGTTTGCCAGCTTATCTGCACATTCATTTCCATCTATTCCAACATGTCCTGGTACCCAACAGAGTGTAACCTCGTTGAGACCCGCAAGCTGTTTCATGGATTTAACGCATTCCCAGACTAGTTTTGACCTGAACTCATTTGAGCTCAGGGCTTTCAAAGCTGCCTGGCTATCTGTATAAATGCATATTTCTCTGTTCATATGACCAAGTCTAAGATTCTTTCTGGCACATTCCAGTAGAGCTGTAATTTCATTTAGGCATACTGTTGGGTATTCCCCCATCGGCAGCACACATTCCTGCCTTGGGTTTCCACCACAGATTCCTGCACCTGAACTCTTCTTTGTTTTTGAGCCGTCAGTGTTATGGAAGGCCTACAAATGTTTATCCGGAGAGATATCATTTTTAGTAAATTTAAGAAGAGTGGTGTAAGATTTCATTTGAAATAATATTTTTAGTGATGAAGCAACTTTTCACTTGAGTGGTAAAGTTAATAAACACAATTAATACAATTGTAGGATTTGGTCCAGTGAATATCCATGAAAATCCTTGGAACATGACACGTACATGATCGTCCAAAATTGAATGTTTTTTTACGCAATCAACAAGAGCAAAGTTTACCGCCCTTTATTTTTCCAAGAGAAAACTATCACCGATATAATTTACTTAGATATACTGGAAAACTTTTTATTTCCTAAATGTCCGCTTTCAAGGTAAATGGATGAGCCGGGGTGTGCAAATTGCATGGCCCCACATCATCGGACCTGACACCTCTTGATTTCTTTTGGAGGTTCATCGAGAACCCTTACCGGCTTCTCTACTAGTGCTCAGAGCTAGGATCTACCTCGCAATTGATCAAGTCACGCCTGACATGCTGCAACGGATTTAGCAAGAAATCGACTTCAGATGGGATGTGATGTGTGCCGCTTCACCAACGGAAGCCGCATTGAGGTATAAGTTTAAAAATCTTGTGTATTTATCTACAAAATGACACCATAATCAAAGTCTCTAAGTTAAATGAAAAATCAATAAGGGCTTTTAAAGTTGTGAAGTGCTTTTTTTATTCTAAAAACGTTAATAAAATAGGTTAGTGTCTATTACAAGTTGTGTAATTTGTTGAGTGACTGTTAAATAAACATTAATGAAAACTGGCTCATACACAGTATTTTAATTTTATGAGGACAACCAATCTTTCTTGGATACTGACTTCAAATAGTTTCTTAAAAACCAGTTTAACGTGTAATTTTGTAATACAGTTGAACTTGGTTCGACTCAGACATAGTGTCATTTTTTTAAAGGTCCGGTGAAATCGTTACATTATTATAACGATGTTTTAGCGTCAGTAAATATTATAACCACTCGGTTGTAAAGTCATAAATCTACAAAATATCAATGTCAAACTTTGTATTCAGTTTTCTCTGAACTCGAAAAATGTTTGATTCCCCCTTTCCTTTGATTTTGGGCCGCCTATTTTCTCCTTCCTCAGAATCGAACCGCGAAATAAACAATCTACATATTTTTTTCGTACGTAAAACCTCCAGTGGGTCCCATCAAAGTCGGTAGAGGAGGCAGAGTTCCACTACAAGCAACACTGCTAACTCTCCCACCCCTCCTATAACAGTTGTGTAAACCCATGACCTTGTATAATGTAACAAATCCCATCAAATAATTAAGTTTAAAAAAAAACAA
>JAGFPH010003497.1:19841-66407 GCA_018207615.1 Philaenus spumarius
AACATGGGCTGTTAATATATACTTATTTTACTAAATATTACATTATAAAATGGCGCACAACGTGATTGGCATGATTGTATTATTAAATTATACATATCAGCTTGGTACCAACTAGGACATTAGCCAAAACTTATTTAGCAAATATAAGTAGGCCTAAATATTTAAGTTAGCCCTAATCAAAGTCGAAACTCATAAGTTGTTTGTTAATATCTAAGCATCATATTTTAATTTTAAGATCTGTATTTATATTTGTAAGGTTAACCCAATTTAAAATAATTTATACTTTAACACTCTCCTTTTGGTAATAATAATAACGGTACTTACCTACAAATTGAAGCAAAATGAATCCTTCTGAAGAAGAAAAACAAAGTTATAACCTGAGGCCTAAAGTTACACAAACGGAGAAGGCTAGGGAAAGTCAATTAGCTACCCTTAGACAACCAAACCCCACTGAAACAACTGAGCCCACAGATAGAGAAAACGAAGTTAGTATAGACCCTACAGATACCAATTATAATATGCAAGTGGAGACACAAAGCACTACGACACCTAACCTACTAGACCAAATGACCATGCTAATAAATAATTTACAAATAAATTTAGAAGCGCAATTAAAACAAAATGAAACTAACCTAGAAGCTAAATTAGAAGCACAATTAAAACAAAATGAACATAAATTAGAAGCACAATTAAAACAAAATGAACATAAATTAGAAGCACAATTAAAACAAAATGAAACTAACCTAGAAGCTAAATTAGAAGCACAATTAAAACAAAATGAACATAAATTAGAAGATAAATTAAAACAAAATGAACTTAATATAACTTCTAGCTTTAAAGAAATGCAGACAGAAGTCGAAGGCCTAAAAGAATGTATAGCCAGCCAAATAAAAATAGTTGAAAATAAATTCACAGAACAGCTTACATTAGTCAAGGAAGCCGTCAATAATAATATTGTAAGAATGAATGAATTAGAAACCAAAATAAATACCACCATTAGCGAACAAATATTATCAGAATCACTTCAAAAACAGGAAATAGCGTTAAACGAGAAATTAAATTACACTAAAACCCATGTTATGCAGGAAGTGCAAAATTTGATAGCAGAAATGCCTAAACCAAACCCGGATAGTACAGCTACACCACATATTAACGTCACCTGTGGTGGTTACAACAGTGAAAACCTAAATATAATAGGCCTACAACCAACATTGCCAAAATTTAACGGTAGGCAGATTAATCCAAATGACTATTTATATAAATTAAATAGATACTATGAACGGATGATAACGAATAGGACGAAGTGTTTTGATGATGATCAAACATATCTGTTTGACCTAATAGAGAATAGTCTGGAGGGTAATGCGGCCAAATGGTGGCAACTTATTAAAAATGATGTAGGAAGCTGGGAAGAGTTTAAGAAGGAATTTTTGGCAAAATTTTGGAACAGAGATGTTCAAAAAGGAATGCGCCAAAAAATAGAACTAGAAAGCTATAGGGTTGGAGGTAATCTCACTAGAAATGAGTATTTTGTTGAAAGGGTACTAATTATGAAGGCAATGATCCCTGAACCAGCTGAAGAAGACATAATTGCTACGTTGACATTACATTTCGACCAAAAGATCCAAGACGCATATAGGGTCCAAAATATATCGACAGTCAAAGATTTCGCTTCGCTCTTACAGAGAGAAGATACCGACGAAGCCAATTTAGGGATACGAAGACGAAACTCATGGGAGAGGAGACAACCTAGTCAACAACAAAACAGACCACTTAGTCAGAACAACTTTAGAGAGGCGCCAAGACAAAAAGTACAACCACCAACACGATATCAAGACCAAACTACAAACAGAAACCACCCGTATCAATGCCATCAGTATGGGAGATTACCGACAAACAGACCCATATTTAACAACCGACCTAATAATAACTTCCGACCAGTACACATGACAGGACAAGACTACCAGAATACCAAACCACCAGGACCTAGACAAAACCATTTCCAATTCCCAACACCACAACAGAACAATAGATATCCTACGACGGAACAACAGAGGCTATGTCACATGATTGCCAAATCAGGACGACAGACAGCGACAAATGAACCAACACATACAACCGTTGAAGACCAATATTTACCACCGACGCATAGAGAGGAAAACTCCAATGCGCTGGTGAAGAATTGAATTGTCACGATAAGATGAGAGACCGAGAGCCGACTATCCACGAGGAGGGACAAACGAATACAATAGCTTCACCAGCGCCAATAATAATAGAAAGAAAATTTTCCAAGGAAGAAAGAAACAAAGAAAACTGCAGCCAACACATACCTATTTTCAATCTATACTGTGACAGACAATTTTTAATCGAAGAAGAGCAGCAGACGAAACCTGATACATTTATAAATTGCACTTGTCCAGAAATAAACATCAAGATTAATGGAATTAGAACGACAGCTCTGATAGATAGTGGTAGTAATCTGACATGCTTATCTGAAGATTGGTTCGTAGCAAACAAGACAAAATTTGGACATTACGAAGAATTGCCGCTCTCTAATACATTTATAACCACTGCTATAAACCAAAAGTCCAAAAGAATCAGTAAAATAATACTTCTAAGAGCAGAAATTGATGAATATAATTTTGATATCCAGTGTATCGTTATACCAAATTTAATTAAGAATTGCATATTAGGGATGGACACGATAAGTAGTTTAAGAATGGAAATAAACTTTGATAAGAATTCACTAGTCATAAAGACAAAAGATAATGAAAATATTCAATTAAAGTTTGATGCAGAAAGATATGAAAATTTAGAATGTAGGGTAATGTGCAATTATGAAATGTATAACAATCATGGAAATATAAATGAAACAAATTCAGAATCAGTAGACGTACAAAACCTCTTTAATGAAAATAATATCATGAAGAAACATCAGAAACAAGATCTAATCAATTTAATTATGAAGTATAAAAGTATATTTTCAGAAAAACCTGGACGATGTAATATGTATCAACACACCATAAATGTCAAGCAACCGGAGCATTTTAGAGCACAATGCTACCCGATACCGATAAATCAACAAGATGCTGTCGCACAAGAAATAGAGAACATGTTGGAGCAAAACATTATTGAACCTTCCAATAGCCCGTATGTGAACCCGATTATAATAGTAACCAAGAAAAGTGGTGAACTAAGGATCTGTCTAGACATGAGAAGAATTAACAAATTGATTACCCCGGATTATGAGTGCAACCGTAGTGTCAATGAATTGTTATCAAAAGCTAAAGACTGTAAATGGCTAAGCACTATAGATCTAACTGCATCATATTGGCAGATAGAGCTAGAACCTAATTCAAGAAAATTCACAGCGTTTCAATTTAGAGGTCGAACATACCAATATGTTGTAACCCCGTTCGGTTTGTCTACATCACAGGCAGCGTTAGTTAGAGGACTGGAAAGAGTATTTCAAGAATCAATCGAAGAATTTTCTTTAATATACATAGATGATATTTGTGTAATTTCACCTAATTTCGAAAAGCATTTAGAACACTTAGAAAAAATCTTCAGGCGATTACAATTGGCTAACATGACTATCAAAATTTCTAAATCTACTTTCTGTAGGGATAAAGTACCATTTCTGGGATATTTCTTAACGACCAATGGATTAGAGCCAGACCAAGAAAAAATCCAAACATTCCTAAATTTTCCCTCGCCTACATCAAGGAAAGAACTAAAAAGATTCCTCGGAGGCATTAATTATTATAATAAATTTGTTGACAAATTTGCAGAGACTATACAACCTTTGTTAAGATTAACCTCTAAAAAAGTTAAATTCATATGGACAGAAAATGAGGAACAAGTATTAAACAAAATCAAAGCTTTATTCCTAAGGACCAACATGCTAAGACATCCATATCCAAACCAACCGTACTATTTACAAACAGACAGTTCGGATTATGCCATTGGTGGACATCTATACCAAATTGACAGTGAAGGAAACAAAAGAGCCATTGTATTCATTTCAAAAACCTTAAAGAAATGTGAACTACGCTACACCACCACAGAAAAAGAGCTTTTAGCAGTGGTATACTGCCTCCAAAAGGTACGCCACTATATATACAATGCACCACTGACAATTCTAACAGATCATAAGGCAATTACCTTCTTAAAAACATGTCGACTGCTTAATGCACGTTTGACCCGATGGATTTTGGCACTGCAGGACTATAATTTTGAAATAATCCATTGCAAGGGAATTAATAATGCAACAGCGGATTTCCTGAGCCGACCAAAATTAACAGACAAACAGCCACACGAAGCAGACCACAACAAAATTATTATAGCACATTTGGACAGACACAACGATCTGGATCTAATCGAAGAGTTAAAGCGCATTGATATACTACAACAGGAAGACACAATACTATCAACAATATATACAAAATGTCAAAATTTATCACAAAAAGAAATTTCACAGAAAACTCAACGATTTAAATTACACAACAAAATCTTATTTCAATTACACAATACAAACTGGTTGATTGTACTACCTGAACAATTGATAGAAAAGATCATATGGGAATGCCACTACTATTATTTACATTGCGGACCAAAGAAATGTTTTACACTACTACAAGAAGATTTTATCTTCAGAAATATGTCGAGAAGAATCAGAAAGACTTTGGCCTCCTGTGACACATGTCAAAAGTGTAAGCACAACAACCATCCATTGCACGGTATTACTAGTGGAGTAAAGTGTACGGGTAAAGGAAACTTACTCGCAGTGGACCTGATCGGACCCCTTCCCAAAAGTAAAGGTGGTGTACAGTATATTTTTATAATTCTAGATGTATTCACCAAATTTGTCAAATTATATAACATCAAGAACGCTACAGCTCAAACCATAACAAACAAAATGTTCAACGATTACATACCTAATTTCGGCCTACCAAAACAAATTTTAAATGATCACGGAACACAATTCAAAAGCAAAATTTGGCAGAACAGATTATTAGAAAACAACATTAAATTAATATTCAATTCAGTTTACCATCCGATGTCAAATATGGCAGAAAGACCTATACGAGAAATAAAGAGATGTCTACGAACATATTGTTCACACAACCACCGAAGCTGGGCCCAATACATAACCACTATAAACGATTTCATCAACGAAGTACATAACGATACAACAGGCTTTACACCGAATGAACTGCAATTGAATCACAGAGATATTAGATTCTGGGAACAAGTTATTGTCAACCCTTTTAGACCACATGTACCTTTGGAAAATAAATTAGAATTAACCGCTAAAAGAATTCGAGACAGCCAAAAGAAAAGAGCTGAAAAGGTCAACCGGACTCAGACACCCACTACCCTAAATATCGGGGATCTTGTTCTAGTAAAATCATACCCTAAGTCAAGCCAGGGATATGGAGAAACTTCAAAACTATTTACAGTATATTTCGGTCCTCTAAAAGTCGAACAACAAATAGGAAAGTCGACATATATATTAGCAGACATAAATGATAAGAAGACCTATGGCCCATATCATGTTTCTCTCCTTAAAAGATATGTCAGCAACGACTCCAGTGAAATAAGTGATAATAACAACAAAAACCCCATAGACTATGAATAGTGAAAATATATGTGATCCCTATGTGAACTATGAATTGATGTGTGTCCCTTATAAACTTCAAATAACCCCTATAAACAATTAAAAATATCCCTATTTATTTGTGTTATCTCTATGAATCAGTGTGCCAATTTTAAACTGTAAGCAGTCCCAATAGATCAATATGTTTTATTTTAATTGTTTCTAGGAATGACATCAGTTTAATAATACTTTTCCCTCTGATTCATTAGCAATATCTATGTCAAAATAAAATAAAAATTAAAACTCTGTACCCCCATACAAACTATATATACCATGACCCAAACAGTGTGTAGTAAAATACAAACATTACAGTGTTCCCCATAAAAACAGTGAGATATTTAAATATGTGTTCCCATCACCTATACGTGACAAACCATAACCTTGTGATGAACAAGAAAATATTCCCCTAAATAAACAATAACAATGACCCCCATATTATGTGTTAGGTTAAGAATCCCAAATGTAGGTTAGAAATGGTATGACAAAAAACATGTGTTAGTTGTAAGGACAAGCAAAGTCAAATCAAGTGTTAATTTTAAGATGTTATATCCATATTATGTTTGTATGATTAGTTAGGTTAAGTTCCAAATGTTATGTCAATAGTTACAAGAAGCAAGATGTGATTTGATACAATTTAAAAATAATTTATGCTCAATAGTCGCAAAAATTAATTTGAAGGGCTATTATAATGTAACAAATCCCATCAAATAATTAAGTTTAAAAAAAAACAAGAAAATAGCCTATAACCTTATTCAATCCGGTAACCTAATTACAAAGCCGACATTGCATATTAGCAACATAACCTATATCCACAAAGTGCTAACCTAAGTCAAATGAAACCAGACCATTTTGATAATTAAGCCTAAAGAGCAACGATCTATACTATTTGGTCTAAACAACAGAAAATTATACACAACTTATCACAAACAAACCACTCGTATATTAATTCAAGATCAAAACAAACAAGCCCTGAAATTAACAAGATAGGCCTAAGTCGAAATCATAAACATTCAAGATTTTAGACGTTTTACACATAAATTAATTACACCACAGCGCAATCATAACTTCACATATCTTCATTTAATATCACTTCACCAAATTCCAAAATTAAGTTGAAAGCAAAACACCACTTATAAGTGAATATTGACTGCAACGGCAGCCATTTGCCGACCTCCGTATTAGAACGTATGTGAGCTAACCATAGATTTCTATGTACTAAAGAGAATAATTAGACTGTAGATAACTATAAGATTTCACTAGTTACTATTTTATTTGTTTGTAAAACATCTGTTAATCTCGATTGTAAGTATTATAAAATATTGAATAAGAAGAAATAACTTAAAGTAAAGCTAAGGGCCTATGCATACAGAAAGAATCCTTCTTGTTCCAAAATACAAAATCAGCTGATATGTACAAACGCGATCAAAATCAACCTTAAACCATTTAAATAATGAATAAATAACAAACCAATTGAATTATAACAACAAATATATATGTGAGAAATAATTAGTGTAATCCCAAATTGCATATTATTCCAAAGAGAACAAAATACCAGCACTATATACTACAGCGGAAGAATTCAACCGCCTCAACAAACGATCTAATTACACACAGAAAAAAGATCCGTCCGCGAGAAAGCAAAAAGGCAGCGCGTCTTTTTAAAGAAAATATGAAGTTGCATGGTAACTTGCAGACTGTAAAGAAGCCAAAGTATACTATGAGAAGTTTGTAATTAATATTTGTGTAAATCAGTGAATAGAGTCAGTGAGAACAATACAGAGATTGGTATACTCTGCTAAATAACATTTAAACATTTATAAATTTGAAAGAACTATATGAGAGGCCTAAAACCAGCAATTTAATTATCATAGGAAACTGATCTTTTTAAATATTTTTCAAAATTATGTAAATCTTAAATTTTAATTCATGTATGCGTTCAAGGTATATAATACAATCATTCCAGCACGAGTGCCTATCCCGAGATCTAATTAATTGCTAAAGCATATTTTATAAACCCAAATTGTTTTTACAAAGACTGAGCTAAGCCTAGGGGCATTTAAATAAATATTTTGAGATTGTATAATTAATAATATTTGTATAATAAAAGACAATAAATGACCATTCAATGTGTTAATATAACATAATCTAGTTATTATTCAGTAGTATTAGAATTTAGAGATTAATGACCTTTGATAAAAATTAAATTTATATATTCAAAATTTAGAACCATTGACTTGAACTGAGTAGGGTCAATAGGTAATAAGATCATATTTAAATAATTTTACAACATTTACATTATAAATAGCTCCATAACATGGGCTGTTAATATATACTTATTTTACTAAATATTACATTATACTTGCTAGGAATGTGTTCGGACAATAGAAAACTGCTGCGAGATTCAATCATATAGCCTGGCGAGATATTTAAGTAGCTGTGATCAGGCAGTTGTCCCACCCCCCACATTAATATTGACACTTTTAAATTGCTGCGTGTTTTTTAATACAGTAACTTAATGTTTTAATACGCAATTTTAGTGTTTTTAATACATTTTGTTAATACACACTACATGTATTTACTCGTTAAAACGTTACACATTAACCAATTTATAATTGTAGGCGACCTCAGCTCCAATTATCGGGACCCTACTGTACATTAAAAGAAAAGTGTAATGTTTTTCTTGTTAATAAACGTCACGAATAATGTTGTCAGTAATAGTAATACTGTATAGTTGTTTGTCCTTTCTCTGAAGGTAAAAAAAAATATGATTTCCTGTTGGTACATCTTTATAACATCACTCGGACGTAGTGTCAATATTTGTTCGGCCTCTTCGTTGACGCTATAACCAAGTTCAACTGTATAGATAAGATTTCTTGGTGGATCTAAAAGTATTCCATTCTAATTCGCTTTTTATAAGTAGTAACATGATAGACTTTATACCTAACTCTATTTGTAATGAAATGCAACACTAACAATTGTAGTGAGTTTTGTGTAGTCATTTTGTGATAATTTAAAATTTTAAATGGACTTTTAACCAGCCAAACTAAGTACACCAAATAAACAACAAATTAAATAATCTTTTATGAAGAAATACTTGCAACATTTTTTAACAGATCCTCAAGTCTCTCTGTTTGGGTTTTTCCCTTCTTCTCGCGCACCAAGAGGTACACTTGGGCTACATTACAGCTTCTGTAACACACAAAATCGTTTTCTGGCAGGCTCTTGAGTTGTATATCAGTTTCAGAAATTATATGTTTATTTAAAAATTATAACTACTTTCATAGAACGTCTGTCAGGTGTAGCAAACTATTATAGTCTGTAAGAAGTAACCTGTCCTCTGGATCGCTCGGCTACCTGGGCCTGGCCCGGGTCAATCCCCAGGCTTCGCTTTCGACCGCAGCTGATTCCTTAATGTGTCTCGTTTCTGTATCCCCAGTAGGAAATTAACTTCCTTTTTATGATCATAATTTGCAAATTGCCATGGAATATTTGAAAAGTACATGAAAAAATAAGAAGAATGATACCAAACACGACATAATTTGGTAAAAAAAACCAAACAAATTAGGCGCAGCCTCTTTGTGTGCGGTAACAATCGAGTTGGTTTTGTGTAACGATATTAAATTCAGTGTTGTCAAAACACATACATTTTTGACAACATTGAATTTAATATCGTTAAACAAAACTGGCCACTTGGTTTTTATCAGTAGTGTTAAAGCCCTCTGAGGATGATGACCATGTCATCGAAATGTACATAAGGGTAGCGTTATAAACATAACTTACAATTTAGTTGTTTAGTTATTGTTTTTGATCCTTGTTTTGTGGTTCGGGTTTTTTATTCAAATCACTGTAATAAGTTAAGTATAATTTGTTTTGTTAAATAATGTTATTTCTCAACAAGCATAGTTTTTGTTGCAAAAATAATAATTTTGGCTATCTACTAGAAAAATTTGCATAACCTTTCATCTAAAGTCTTAAAAAACCGTTGTTTTGTTTTTTTCGCCGATACTTTTGGTTCAAAATTCTTTATTAACAAATGCAAAACCCTATTAATGTACAAGATTAGTGCACAACACATGATAAAGTTAAAAATAGTATCTTGTAACTAAGAAAAGATTTAAATTAATAACTTTTGTTGGATTGAAACATAAATTAATAATTTTGAAAAACTAACCATTAACAGGAAATTTCTCACTGATCGTTTTTGGTTTCTAGATATAAGTTAATTGAAAAAGGTTAGAATGGACAAAGGTATATCCAAATCTACATTTTCACCGCTAATATTGGGGAATGAAAAACTAAAGATGTATTTTAACTGATTGGAAACTTTCCAAGCTTCAAATTTTTTTACCAAGGAAATGAGTTGTTTGATAAAAAAACATTTTCACAATAAACTGGAGGTAGAGAAATGTGCCGGAAGGAGCATGTTCTAAAAATATATGAAAAGAAAGTATATTTAACTCTATATGTTAGTATAGGTAAAAGTAAATTGTTTTGTTTACCTGAGAATTTTTTCCAATAAAGCTTTCCCCATGAAGCCTGTAGCCCCGGTGATAAAGATGTGGCATCCAGCATATAGTTTTTGTATTTCACTTTCTTCGTTCATTCTTAAATTTGGAAATAAGTGGTCCTCTTTTGAATAGAAATCCATGGTCTGTTTGACAAAGTGAAAGTTCAGTACTAAGTTACACACATTGTAAGTCGTGGCTGTTTTAAAATGTTTAATTTGTGATAAGTTTGCTGACTTTAAAAAAAATCTAGATTTTTTCAGCAGTTCATTAGTTTTATTTTTCCCAGCATAAATTCTATGTTAGTTACACTGTTGAAGATCGGGAGCAGAAAGAACCAATGCCATTGGCTGTATTTGAACGATGGAACCCTGAAGTATGTCAATCGAGCTACCGTCTAGCGTTATCATTTAAGTGGGTCAAGGCGGATTTTTAATAATGTGTAGAAATGTTTTCTTTTTAGTGTAGGCGAAGAATATCGGCGATGACTCCGGATCACATGAGGCCCAGGGTGGGTTATATCCACGTCGTCTCCTATAATTTTCAATAAATACACCACGAAATTGACCGAAACTCGTTACCCGGGCGTTTTTGGGATCACTCCAACACGAATATAATATCGGTGATGATCCTCGGAGCACCTAAGGCCCAAAGTGGCTGATATCCACGTCGTCTCCTGGAATTTTCTTGAAATACGACACGAAATTGATCGAAATTCGTTATCCGGGAGTTTTAGGGGTCGCTGATGAACACGAATATAATATCGGAGATGACCCTTGGAGTGTCTGGGGCCCAGGGAGTATTTTCATGAAAATCATATACATTTCGTGGCGTATTTATGGATTATTCCAAGAGACGGTGTGGGGATATCACCTGCCCTGGGCCCCAGGTACTCCGGGGTCATTGCTGATACTATATTTGTGTTCAGCGACCCTAAAAAACCCCGAGTACCAAAATTTTCATTCCGAATGCCCATTTCTGTCATTATTGACTGTTATAAATTTTTCTTTAATGAACTCGTTGAATGCACTTTAATTATGCATTTTTCTTATGCTCCGATACAATATTGATTTCTCATCGATCGCTTGGGGTCACAAACTTTCCTGGCGGTTTCCTGAATCGAATGCAAAAAACCGCATCTCTATCCGTCTTACTGCTAATACTATCGTAGGTCCAGTGTTTTATTTCCTCGCCTATTTTGCTGGACCGCAGAACAGGGTGAACTAAAATGTATTCGGAAACTCGTTCTGATACTGTCTCCGATTTTACTTTGTTTTCAGGAATGCCTAAATTTTCCTTTTAGGGGAACACAAAACCCTCCCTCGGTTGACGTTAGTTTTATCGGTGAATTTGAAACTGTTGAAAAGGACAGACCGATCTTTCAATTCTAATATAGGCTATTATGGGGATACTTTTTGATTTTTAGTATTTCAATATAAGGCAGCCTATGTTTTGTTTTAAAAATGATTACTTTAGGCATAAATACCGGGAAAAAGAGACCAGTAGTGAATTGTAGCTAAAATTAGTGGAGGTTCTGCATCAGAAAGTGTTTAGCCTTTGTTTTAAAATTGTAAAAAAGGAAATAAACACGTGCGGAGAGAAAATTTATTAAGAAACTTAAAAAAACTTTATAAAATCTTAAAAGAACAAAATTCAAATTTGTTTCCTTACTTCTAAATTGTTGTAGGACAAGCTTGATCTATTCATATAAAAATGAAATTCATTGATCTTGTTTTAGTTTGTGCGAGAAGATCAACAATTTTCTTCTTGATCTCTGGAGAAATTAAAAAATTCAAGAAAGAATTTGATATTTAAAATTTAACCCAGGGGGGCCTTGGCGGGGGGGGGGATGCATCCCCCCCAATATCTGAGGTTTGTGTCGCCTTCAATATCTGAGATGTAAAAAAAAAGAGTTTTGTAAATAAAAGGAACTATAAAATACTCTAAACGATTTTAATTTTTTTTATATATTTTTTATTATTATTTATCATCATCATTACTGTTACAATTGATTAATTATCACTATTTAATAGTTAAGGGTTAAGGTAATAAAATGACGTAAGGTAATCATAAAAACAACAACGCAAAAAGACGCGATGCTGATGTAGGCGGAAATGGGCTAGCAGACATGGTGACAACGCACCGACATTCCTTCGGCTTTCCCTTCACTTCTCAGTCAACAGCAGTTCAGTTAAACATAATCTTAAATTTTATACTCTGTCTAGTTCAGGTTGGCCGATAGACCCGGGACTACCTGAGGCCACCCTTATAATCCCTCGCCTCTGTCCGCTGCCTAGGCGATAAGTCACCTACTGGCTGTGTTTGTACAATGGTACACTTTCTTAACAGAATAATAATTTCATATTTGTAAAATTATATTAGAAATCTACTAAAAAAGTTATGAAAAATGATACCAAACTCGACCTAGGTATTAGAACATTTATACGAACTTTATTAAGAATTGTTTACATTGTGACTGCGACTTTTTATTTAGACAATTAGAAGGCAAGTTTTAAGCTGTAATGAATATTAAAAGCTTTACTTAGTGACTGTTTGGGTAAAAGTAAATTGACCGTAGAATTTGTTAATAATCTATACTAATATTATAAAGAGGTAAAGTTTGTTTGTATGTAGGGGGTAATCTCTGGCGCTACTGAACCGATTGAAAAAATAGTATTACTAATAAAAAGCTACACTATCCCTGAGTAACATAGGCTATAATTCATTTCGGTAAAAACCTTTTTTTATTTTAATATTTGTAAATTTAGTCGGAAAAAATCTTAGGTTAGGCCTGGAATGATAAACCAACACATGTATTTACATTTATTACCAAAGCAACCAATTGAATAAAATAACAGATAATAATATGTTTGCTTCAATATTTCCATTAACAGCTGATTTCAAAATTTGAAGCAATTATTTTTGTATTTCTAGCTTTTTGGTTAGGGTTTTAAAGTGTAGACCTGAGCTTTGCTGGTTCTTTTAACTATTGTTAACTGCTGTTATAAAATATAAGAAATAATTTGGTTTGAACATTTAACATTATTTACCATCTTAGTTTTGAGGTTATTATTAATACTACAACTTTATTATAAATAAAACATAACATATGTTTTTAGAAGGTTCCATTGGGGGTTGGCGTGCGAAGCACGCAGGGGTCTCCCCTAGTAGTAAATATTTTTACTGAGATTTAATGTATTTATTACAAATTACAATAACAATCGGAGAAAAAGTTATATACACAATATGCTATGTACAACTTCGAACACTCTTTCGACAACTTTTTTAACGTCTATAAGCGGCCCTTTGTTGTCGCGTTCTCGCTCGAAATACTGAAGGACTGACGCAATTATAATTCGAGTTTTTGAATGATAAACTTTTCCCCCTTTCTCTGAAGGAGGAATTACAGAAGAATGGAAAAAATAACAAATAAATTTGATTTTTAAAATTGTAAACACTAAACGTCAATAAATGTAATTTTTAATTTAAAACACGCATAGCGACTAATTTCACGTACTCAAGATGTGCACCCCTTGACTCTCACTATACACACTGGTCACATATTGCAGTTTTACTAAATGAGTCACATCCCACCCTTTCAGAAATAAAATGAGTCACCCAGAACCAGACTTGTTACCAGATTTGTTCGTTTATAAACATTGTCGTTATCAGATTAAATGTTCTCATACCTAGGTCGAGTTTTGTATCATTTTTCATATTTTTTTTAGTAGATTTCAAATATACTTTTAAAAATGTTAAATTATTATTCTGTTAAGAAAGTGTACCATTGTATAAACCCAGCCACTAGGTGACTCATCGCCTAGGCAGCGGACAGCGGCGAGGAATTATAGGGGTGGCCTCAGGTAGTCCCAGGTATGTTGGCCAACCTGAACTAGACAGAGTATAGTCACGTTTACCGTATTATCCTAATATAATTGGTGCGAACAAAAGTTACGTGCTTGTGCTTAATTGAATAGTGAGAAATTTTCAAATACTGTAATAATTATGAAGCGAATAAAATAAGAAGACATAAAAAAACAATACTTTCCTTTTCACCTAATTTCACTTCAGAAATGCATAAAAACGCTGTTTTGAGAAGATATATTTTCAACATTCTTGGATCCCCCTTTCAACTGACTTCCCAGAATATGTCCCCCCCCCCCCAATAAAAAAAACTGCTGATGATGCCCATGATTTAAAGTATATATTTTCACAATTTAACAATAAAATATATTTTTTCAACATTCTTGGACCCCCTTTCAACTGACTTCCCGGAATTTGTCCCCCCCCCCCAACAACACACTGCCGATGACGCCCATGATTTAAAGTATATATTTTCCCACATTAACAATTATATAAAGTATCACATCATGCTTGTGCAGTGTAAGTCTATCATCTGTCTGATAAGTGTCTAGTAAATAAATTGTTAACCGCTTGGATAATAAATAATAATAACAATAATTAAAGAAAACTACCTTATAAAGTGATCTGAAATAAAAAATATTAAAATTGGCTTCCTAATGATTTAGATTAACACGTACTTTATTCAACAATTCAGTACACTGGTTTTGTAAAGACTGACGTAAGCATATAGTTTTAAAGAATTTATATCCTGAACAACAAAAAAGTTATAATATAAAATGAAGGCCAATACCAAGGTAGGCCTATATACAAACCTTGGGCCAATGCTAGTTTTCTCTATTTCTAATTGGTGTGTGCTAGTGAGAACTGCCATACAATTAAAGGCATTTACTGTGTGTATTTATGTTAATATGCGAGAGAATATGAAATAGTAAGAATATATTCAATTAAAAATATTAACATTAACCTTTAAACAAACAATTTATGAGAAATGTTTTTTAATTACACATTGTTGAGAGCTGACTTTTCCAGCTGAAAAGAATCTTGTTTTTTTTTACATATGATTAGTAAATAATATCGCTCTCATAAATCGTTCTCATCATTTTATGTTTAGTAGATTTACAGACTACTTAGTTTTAATAGATTTAGGTCAAAAACAATTAGTGCGTATTGTGATTTTATTTTGGTTTATAATAAATTATTTCATGATAAAAAACTGTCAATGAAGCAAACGCTAACATGAACAAGGCTTGAATACATAGTTATTTATTTTATGTCTCTGGATTATTATTATTATATTTATTTACCTTTTAGGTCTGTTTAAATAATCCTATTTGAATGTTATTAGCTACGGCCGTTTCATCTACACAGAGACATCATCAGGCTTTGCTCTCGTCATGAATACAAACTTCACACATTAAACACATAAACACAATACACATTTAAAAAATACTAAAGTCACTGATTTTACTAAAAGAGTCTGGTATCTTGGCTGATATCTTTCTTAACTGAATTGAAAACAAATTCCATCATTAATAAATTTTATAACAAAATAATATATTACCACATGCAAGACTATGACGTATGAATGTGACGTCATACGCTTGCTGGTGCGCGCGCATCCTCTCTCAAAGGGCAGAGTGAGAACAGGAACTGCGGGAGTACCATCGTTGCACAACTGGTCCCAATAAAATCGTATTTAAACCGTATAAATAGTTATTTTTAATGGTAAGTGTTTGATATTATGGCAGGCTAAATTCCGGGCGCAAGGGGGCGATCACGAAATGCGACAACAGGCATGGTGAGGTAATTTAACCCCAAGAAGTGAGTTGATAACCGTCCAAAATGGCCGGTTAGGCCTAATGGCGAACCCCATTATTACTTGTGTATAAAATGTGTTACCGTTTCGGAGTGTATTGCTAAATTTAGTGCGAAATCATCAAAGCTGGTTCCAAAGGGCCTACGGTATAGTGAAAGTGTTTGGGTTGAAAAATTAGTGTGGTGAGAGTGGATTGGTTTAACCTCGGGTTAAGGTTGATTAGCCTAGGCTCGCTAAAGTGAGCTATGCGTTTCAATTAAACTATGGGCACTCATCGCAGTATCGCACACAGATATGTAGATGATATTTAATGCTTATTTAATGGTACGAAACAACAATTAGACCAAATCAATCAATTTCTTAATGATATTCATCCAATGATCAAAATGACAGCTGACAGTGACAACAATAATGAGTTGAACTACTTGGACGTCACCATCATGAAATATAACAACAAGCACAAGTTTACAGAAAGCCTACTCAAACTGATCATACCATCCATTCAACTTCTAATCACCCCACAACCCATAAATTAGCAGCTCATAATAGTTTTATAAATAGAGCACTAAACATACCTATGGAACATGCCGAATTTATCAAGGAAATAAATTTGATCAAATGTATCGCTACTGCCAGTGGATACAATACCTCTATTGTTTACAAATGCATCAGTAAAAAAAATAAAAATAAAAAAAAAAATAAAAATAAAAAAAAAAAAACAACGTATACAACCTGAGCCTGTAGAATCCAAAAAATATATAACCATACAATACTATAGTCAACTTGAATATTCAATAAACAATATTTTCTGCAAACAGGGATACTCTTTAAACAGGCAAACGGGAAACCGTACCAGTAATAAACTCCAGAATGTAATAAATATAAATAGATCCAGAACCATTACAGATGAGTTTGATGAAGGAGGAGTATACCAACTTTCATGTAATAACTGTAATAAATTATATGTAGGACAGACAGGTAGAAGTTTCAAACAAAGATTCAAAGAACACATACCTAGCTATAAGACATCATTAAACCAAAGGTCTAAATATGCACAACATCTTATATATAATAACCATGATTACAGTAATATCGATTCCAACCTTAAAATTCTTCACACGAGCAGAAAGGGAAAACTACTAGATGTATTAGAAGAGTTCCAAATGTATTCCCACAACAAGCAAGATCCTGACATCCTACTAAATGACAAATTGAACTTTGCCTCCAAAGCAATATATGACACGCTTAATGCCATGAGTAAGATAAATAATCCAGTCAACTGAATAAAGACAAACTAGTAGTATGCATGCGGACAGTAAAATTATATTTATTATAACTCTTTTAGTAAAATCAGTGACTATAGTATTTTTTAAATGTGTATTGTGTTTTTAATGTGTGAAGTTTGTATTCATGACGAGATCAAGGCCTGATGATGTCTCTGTGTAGATGAAATGGCCGTAGCCAATAACATTCGAATAGGATTATTTAAACAGACCTAAAAGGTAAATACAATAAATAAAAGGTAAATAGATTTACGGTGCTTACTTTTTTGTCTGTTTTTTACAAATTAATTCATATCTAGAGAACAGTTTAACCGATTGATTTCAAACTTAACATGAAGTTGTACCTAACAATGATCTATTTTAAATAAAATAAGCGGCTATATCCATACATAAGTTTCAAAATAGCGAATGTTTGAAAATGTCAAACCTGAATTACCCAAAAATTTTACATTTAAAAAAAATGTCAAGACACCTTTTTTGTCGCACTTTTAATTCCCTATGGTGTAACTATAAAAACAATCTTATGAAGAATAATAGTTAAGTTAAAGATAATAACATCATATGGCAAGCATGGCAATACAGATGGGCTTTAATTCAAGAATTTAATTTCTAATTATTATCGTTAATGGAATACATTTTGAAGATATTTTGCCGTTTTGTAATTTAATAAATGTGTATATTAGTAGTCCAGATTTGTTTTTTGAATACATGTTTTCTAAAGTTGTTTGTTATTTTTAGGATTAGCAAATTCGTAATGTGTTAAGTTTCTTTGATGTAAAGTGTGTTTTTGTGTTTAAAATTACTACCCAACCAAGCAGACAGCTTAATCAAGCTATGCTTTTGGAATGCAAATGTACAGAATATTGTGTTACTATATTTTTTGTTGTAAAATAAAGCATTTTTCATTTCATTTCATTCATTTCATAATAACATCATATGTAACCACAAATGTTGGGATGTTTTGCATATTTTTACTAAGATATTTATGTACATACGAATGTTTCGTAATGACTAAGCACTATTCTAGGATATAATTCATAACATAAGAATAAAAAAAAATCAATTGGACATGTAGCCGGAAACGCTTTGTTTTCCCCACAGCCGCCATTTAATTTTTTTCAATAAATAATTTTTATCTAGAGAACGGTTTGAATGATTGCGTTAAAACTTGACATGAAGTTAACCTTTACAATGATCTATTATAAATAATATAAGAGATTAAATTCAATCATGCTTTTTAAAATGACGACTGCTTGAAAATTTCAAACCTGAATTACTGTACCCAAAAACCATATTCTACATTTTAAGAAAAATTTTCAAGACATCTTTTTTGTAGCCTTATTTATTCTGTATCGGACGGTGTAGCAGTCAGAACAATCGGATGAAAGATAATAGTTAAGTTATGTGTAAATTGGTTTGTTCAACCCGGAATCATATACTGACACAGTAAATACAACAGTATTATGATTAGGTATGCTGTTATTAAACTTTAACTTAACTACTAACTATCCTTCATCCGATTGTTTCGATAGTTACACCATCGGATACAGAATAATAAGGGCTACAAAAAAGATGTTTCACATATTTCCAGTATACCAGGTGTCTTAAAAGTCCCACCTCCCTATTAAATTTTTTATTAATGGAAATAGAAATATTTGCTTTGGAGATTGTTAACATGAACAAAAATGGAGATTTTTGGTGTATCGTGAATTTCAACCCTCCCCCAAAAATGGGGTATTTTGGGGGTAAGTCGAAAATTTTAAATGAGAACCCCTATTGAGTGACACCTCATTTTAAAGGCCTCGATAAAAGAAGAAGATTGGCATAAAGCGCAAGTCTGTATGTTGACTCTATCCAACACAATGGCCAATCAAAGTTACAATTTTTCCCCATTTAAATAACATTGAAATGTTAAAGATGATACATCTGTTATTTTGTACAAGGGTTTAATCCAATAGATCACTCAATCTAAGTTATAAAACATAGTAATTAGTATAAAAACAGTAAAGCTAAGCCCTCTGGAATTCCCAGGTACTGGACTTTGGGTTGATACAACCTTGCTTTGTTATTCATAACTGTGCATGTTTGTCGACTCCTAATAGTAAAAAGTCCAGTACCTGGGAATTCCAGAGGGCTTTGCTTTACTGTTTTTATGCTAATTACTAAGTTTTATAACGTAGATTGAGTGATCTACTGGATTAAACCATTGTAAAAAATAACGGATGTATCATCTTTAACATTTCAATGTTATTTAAATGGGGAAAAATTGTAACTTTGGTTGGCCATTGTGTTGGATAGTCAACATACACACGTGCGATTTGCGCCAATCTTCTTCTTTTATCAAGGCCTTTGAAATGAGGTGTCACTCAAATAGGGGTTCTCATTTAAAATTTTCGACTTACGGCCCAAAATACCCCATTTTTGGGGAGGGGTTCAAATTTATGATATACCAAAAAACTCCATTTTTGGTCATGTTAACAATCCCCAAAGCAAATCTGTCTATTTCCATTAATAAAATAAATAATAGGGGGGGGGGGGGGTTTAAGACATCTGGTATAGATTTTTAAAAATAAACTTGGACCTTGAATATTTTAAAATAACAAATATTACATTTTTTGCTTATACTACGCATTTAGCAAATGTTTTACTATTAAAACTTTATATCGATTTAGGGCCTACACAAAATTGACATGCACTACCCATATACAAAATGTCACAAAAAACCTTAATGCTCTATAATATGTATTGAATTTAATACATTAAAATATAAAAAATGTTCAGTTAAGTTTTTTTTTCTAATTCGGATATTGATTTTTATTATCATAAATAAGAATGGTAAAATTTTAAGTAATTTTAACCACTTCATTTCGCAATCGTTTCGGATAAATAAAAATCGTTGATGAAAATACATTAGGCCTAACACAGATGGGCATAGTTACTGTTGCTGCCTATTTTAAAGTTTGATACTTTTGTAAAAAGAAAACTAAAATATACACGAATTCAAGAAATGTTTCTGAATATTTTCAATTCTTTCAGTGTGTAGAATCCGATCCTGTGTTATAGCACGATAAGGTTTTTTGTGACATCCTGTATATATTTATAAATATAACTTTTACATGTCCCGTTCACTAAGAAAAATGCATTATCACTTTTATTTACCCTTACTTTACAGTGACAAACTAGGGTGTACAGTGAAGAACAAAGGTTTATATTTTTGTATTGCGGTTGTAACGATTACTTTGCACACAACAAAGAAAGAGGGGGACCCCTCTTTACTTCCCCTCTTGGACTCATTCCCGAAGTGTGTAATCTCTAGTTTGAAGTGAAAACCGTTAACAATAATTGATAACAGCTGTTAAATTATACACATTAGGTTTCACCACACACTGTAAAATATTGTCATACCCTACCAAAATTTAACCTATACAGGGAGTTCCATAAGTAAAGTGCCAAACTTCTGGAAATGGTTCTATGGGTCAAAATAAAGAGAAAACCAAAAATAAATTTTTTTCCAAAAATTCTTTGTTTTCCAGATATCCGCCATTTTGTTTTTTGTACAAAATAATTCTAATCTAGAGAAATTACTGTTTAAGTTCAAACATGGTGTTTGACTTCTAAGACATCCTGTATAGAATTGAAGCAAAGTTTTGACATAAAATAAAAGCTTTTTCAAATTATACCCAACACGACAAATTTTTTTTAGGCCGCAAACTTTTACCCACAAAATTTGTATTATGAGTTAAGTATTTTTTTTGATTTTTAGAATATATGGGTTAGCATGATTGATTAATATATAAGTTTTCAATTTGATACTTCATCCATATGACTATGACAAACTGACTGAGAGGCACAAAATTAATTCTTTAAAAGATCCAATTTTTTTCTTATAAGGTTCGGAAGCCTAAAAATGAGCTAGTACCACTTTAGCAGTATTTTATCCAAAACAATTGCAATGCTTAATTGGAGGCCAACACACGACCAGTACAATTTGGTACAGAACTTCATGTGTATGTACTCATAACATGTACACCTTGCTAATAGATACAGTATTATGAAACATCTAAACAGCCTATTGTCCTTGACCTGGTGGCACTCTGACTCCTATTCAATGATTTAAAATGCTAATGCAATTACAAAGTAAATACAACTTCTTGTTTGGAATGAATTGTAATTCATCAGGGTCACGCATCATAGTAACCATTCTTTATAGAATAACAATACAGAACACAAAATTCTCCTAAAAATACGTTTATTCGTCAATAAATAAATTGTCAACAAGTTTTTTTGTGAGAACTGTGTTCTGTATTTTTATTTTTACTTTTAGAAATAATTTTGCTCATGAATCAAGCTCAAGCTCGATTATATTTATATTCTACACAGGGAGTCCCATAAGTAAAGTTATAAACTTTAGGAAATGGATCTAGGGGTCAAAATAAAGAGAAAATAAGGAATAAATTTTTTTCCAAAAACGCTTTGTTTTCCAAATATCCGCCATTTTGTATTTTTAACAAGATAATTTTTATCTAGAGAACGGTTTGACTGATTGAGTTCAAACTTGGCATTAGGTTTAACCTGACAATGATCTATTGCAAGAAAAATAATCAATTCTGTCCAATCATGCGTTTCAAAATGGCAGCAGATTGAAAATTTCAAACCTAAATTACTCAAAAAACGTACATTTTAACAAAAAATATCAAGACACCTTTTTTGTAGCCCTTTTGATTCGCTATCTGATGGTGTAACTGTCAAAACAATCGATGAAGGATAATAGCTAAGTTATGTGTGAAATTGGTTTGTTCAACTCGGCATCCTATACCAACACAGTAAATAGTACAATAGTGTATGTAGTATGTACATTTGCTGTCATTATCTTTAACTTAACTATTATCCTTCGTCCGATTATTTTGAAAACTACACCATCTGATAGGTAATCAAAAAGGCTATAAAAAAGGTGTCTTGACATTTTTCATTAAAATGTACGGTTTTTGAGTAATTTAGGTTTGAAATTTTCAAACAGCCGCCATTTTCAAACTCACGATTGGATTTAATCGCTTATCTTTCTTGAGATATATCATTGTTAGGTTAAAGTTCATGCCAAGTTTGAACTCAATCGGCCAAACCGTTCTCTAGATAAGAATTATTTTATAAAAAAAAACAAAATGGCGGATATGTAGAAAACGAAGCGCTTTCGGGTCTGTGTTTATATGAATTTTCTTGTTTTGACCCATAAAACCCATAGAAGTTTGGCTGTTTAGTTATGGGACACCCTGTATACTGTGTACCATAATTTACAATTTAAAATTTTACTCAATTTAACTAATGTTGCCCTACTGTTGGGCAAAAAAACACCTCGTAATGCATCCTTGACTCCAAATGTCATCTGCTTTGCATAAATTTAGGGGTAAATGAATTATTAATTAAAATCAATGTAGGCATACTTCTAGCTAAGAACATTCTTATATGAAACTCTTGAAGCCAACTGTTAAAATTGGAATAAAGTTGAATCCGTGTGTTGCCTATCTTATCAATGTAAAATTATTACATATTAAATTTATATCAATAGTTGTGAATGAAAAATTATAATTATTTGTGAAATTGGAGTGAATTTTATGTTTTATTGTTGTTATTTTTATTCTCTCTTAAAGTGACAATTTTGAACACTTAAAAAAGGTATGTATGTAGTGAAACAATCTACTATTAAATTTTTCTGATTTTAAGGGGATTCCCTAATGAAAAATTACCATTTTCCAAAAAAAAATTTCTTTTTTTCTGTTTCTAAAGTTTATAAGGTTTAAGAAAAACATAATATATGCCACAAAATTTCTTTATATCAGTGTGAAAAATTTATTCAAAGCAATGCGCTCAGCTACTTTTGGAGGAGTTGAACTTTATGTTTGCTATTTGGACTAAAAAGATTTTTAATTTTTTTAAAATACAGTAGAGCGTCAATAATCCGGACGTCAAAAATCCGGACCGTTGATAATCCGGATTCAATTCCGGCGAAAAAAAAAGAAAAGAACACAAGTTGACGTGAATACTGTACAAACATAAAAATTTTTGTCAAACAAAAGCATTGATGCGACAGACTGGGCGGGGTCGTCTTACTGCCACAAAACAATGCAAGGGTATTCTGCTCATAGTAGGGTATGAGGGAGGGGTAAACAACAAGTCTGACTATGTACCTGAAAACCTGCCGCTTCCCGTGATTTCTTTGTTAGTTACGTCTCTTGACTACATACGCTGTTACTACACCTGTACTGTATTGTTTTCTGTGCTTATTAAATTGTACTTTAACTTCTATCGCCAATCGTTTGCGTTACTTACTAAAGCGAACCACTTCTGTAGTTCAAAAATCAATAATAGACTAATTTATTAAAAGCTCTAGCAATGTATAAACTGTTTAGTATTCTGTAAGTACATATATACTGTATTGTACTGTTACTGTACTGTTTTATTACTGTAGCCTATGAATGTATATTCTATCATTTAAATACATTATAAGTTCATATTAATTAATGGTTTTATTTATCTGCTTCAATTATTTAACCACTAAAGTGAATTATTAACAGTTTTATCAAGTTTTATTTTTGATATGAACTTAAACGAATTTTTTTTCTTTTCGAAAATCCGGACATTTTGATAATCCGGACAGGGTTTGGTCACAATTAATCCGGATTATCGACGCTCTACTGTAATTGCAAAGAAGGACAACAATGTTTATTATTAGGCTTTGAATGCTTCCAATATGTAAGTAAAACATATCTTGACTACAAATACTGTTTGTGCAAGTTATTCCCTTCTATGGCTGCTAAAATAACTAATGGAATCTTTTAACGCGATTTCCCGCAACTTTTCAATATTGATATTTTTTACACAAAAGTTCTTATAACTTTTTAACTGCTAAAGCTACAGTGATGAATTTTTTACCACATCTTTAGTAGCTTATAATGCAACTTTTTGGGTGTTTTTATTCCTCTAGGACAAATACAAGAGTATTTTTTTTAAATGTGTAAATCACAAATATGTTTTTTGTATATATTTGTTTTGTAAGGTCATAACTGCTAAACTTTTAGTGGTAAGAATATGACTATACTAAAATATTTAGTGTTTTTTATATACTTTAAAACGTGATATCAAACGGCCAAATTGGTTCAGTAGTAAAAAAGTTATAAGAGATTTAAAAAAACATATGTTTTGTCTAAAAAAAAACGAAAAAAACTCAAAAAGGTATGTAAAATATAATTGTTTGCCAATTCCTATAAGTGTAAACAACTTTTTACACTTATAAATGAAGGTTCAAATGAATGTAAAAAAAATAGTTCTTAATTAAAAAAGGCCTATTATAGAAAACTCCTATTTTCAGTAGGGAATCCCCTTAATTTAAAAGTTTTAAAAGAAAAATGTGAACAGGCAGTATGCAATTATTATTGTATAGCTAGTTAGATTTAGCAAGGACTTTACGATGCGCTGGAGGGAGGGAAGAATATAGGCAAGTGGGGATGCCGTCCGCTGTAGGGGAAGGGACACTACGTTCTACTTGTAAAATTAATCAAGATATGGGACTTTTTATATCTATATATAAATAGAATAAGAGTTTTTTTTGTAGACTGTTGAGAATAGTGTGATTTTTCGTTTATTTACCCACGTTTCATACACCAAATAATCCGAAACAAACCTTATCTCAGTTCTTGTCTGTCTGATGTCGGTAACACTCGCGGACCTGTTTCTTGTTCATGATTAACGTTAAATCAACTTATAACGATAGATAAATACCGGTAACTATTTTAACAAAGAAATAAACATGAGTAACAATAAAACTACATTTTGATGCTATTTAAAGTATTAAGTAAACTAAATAAACTTATAACTTACTATTTAAAAAAGTACATAAGTAGGCGTACATTTATTCATGTAAAAGTATCGGTAGTAGTGTATTAAAATTGTGTCTATTAATATTACGCGATGATTTGATATCAGCTGTTAAAATTAATTTAGTGGATATGAAAATCAGGTGACCTCAATAATTTAGTTAGTACTGTAAACGAAAACTAGGTCTAAGTTGTCATTTTTACTTCAGGAATGTTACTGAGAAAAATAGGTTAGTTTGAAAATAAATAAATAAAATTAATTATTAATATTATTAATCACAGTGTGATGAAAAGTATCGTTTCGAAAAGCATCACTTTCACTCCTAGTGATGAAATATACTAAGTTATAAAACTAGCATACCAACATAAGATAAAGCTTGAACTTGGTATTTTTTGGATCATTTGTTTCCGCTTCTCTTTTCAAAAAGTGGTAAACATTAGCAATGATCTCACGGGTTTGGCTGTGAATAACTTTTCTACCCCCTAACTTTGATATGACACTGCCTTCCATTAAATCTAATTATACAAATATAAACAATAAAAAATAAACAACGCTAAATAACAATAATAAACAGCGATAGTTAAATTAAAAATTGATTTGTGCACTGACAATAATGTTATTGGAAACGCGTACAGTTGCTTCAAGACCGAAGTGTTCCGTTCAAAGCTCGGTAATCGACTGAGCTTCTCTGATCCCACACCACTCGAATGAACTCCGAGTTTACTGCGCATCTCAAGGTCAGAGTCCTTGCTACAAATTCCGAGCTATAACTATAGTAATTTGACTATAGGCTTATGAAAAAAAACAAACATTTTATAAGTAAGTATCTATACGTATGAATAAAATTGAAGTGTCTGTCTTTGATTTCAAAATAAATACTATTTTCATTCACACTTTACCTAAACCTAAACATGCATTTTCTGTCCGTCTGTTTGTCCAGGCTATCTGACGAACCTTTCATTTGCCTGTAGAAAACTTTTCAGAGACTAATCTAGGCTGCTGTTTACAATGGATATATTTAGGGTTCCTAATTAAAAATTGAAAAAAATGATGGACAAAAATGACGGACGAGACACAACTACTGTATATAAATAGAGTAGAACCCCTCTTAACCGGCCTCGGATCAACCGGCCTATCCCATGGAACAACAGAGTTTTTTTTCTCTCCTACAGATTATATTACTGTAACTGGCCGAAGTCTGAAACATTGATTGCTTGACGGACCTGTCCTGGAAAATAAAGCTGGGTGATGCAACTTTAGGTGTGCAATGCGTCAGTGTTGTGGCAGACAGAACAGGGGAGGGGGAGCGTGAGTTTGATTCCCCTCTTGCTTCCGCGGCGACTGTATTTTCTCTTGGAATCGATTGACTAAGCGGCGTCCTATGTTTCTTTTCTTCGTCTGTTGCTTTGTCGGTACCGTTACTGAATTTCGCGGGAGCAAAATATGTAATATTTTAAACATATTGCGTAATATGTTGAGCAGCAAAAAGATTCAACGTCATTAGACGGGATTAACGTACGAAAATGGAGAGACTTGTCTTTAAAAAATCTTTGAATGTTAAAGAACAGAAAAAAATGACTGATATTTTCATGCAGTATATGTAATTTCAGTTTTCAAAGTTTAAGTAAGTTTAAAATGTGTAATTGGTTTACGTATGTTGTACATACAATAAAATGGGTTGCGATAACGTCTTATTTGCTTGTTTATTATTGAAATATGTAGGTTATTTTTTAACAAAAATCTATTTTTTATGGGATTCTCGGATAAATCGGCCATTGTCTCGGTCCCGACCAGACCGTTTAAGAGGGGTTCTACTGTGAACACAACCATTATAAATAAAACAACTAATTTGGATCAAAAACTTAACACTTAACCAGATCTTCTGTTTTAATTTACAGTATAAGCTGGTTTAACCTTTAAATATACATCAAAACAGTGTGCAATAATGTGAAATGTACTCATAGATGTTAAAATGAGAAATGGACTCAAAGATGGTTTTTTTTGTCGCTAAGCGATATCTCCCCTAATTCTTCATAAAAAATTAATTATTCAAGCATAAATTTAAAGCTTATGTTCCCCGCTATTGACAAAAAATAGACAGACAGTTTAAAACTCGTGTTTTCGTTACAAAAAATTTATTAAAAAACTTTTTTATTATACTTCAAATGGTTTCTAATGAAAGGCGCCATCTATTACCAATCTGTTTAACTAACATTACAGCTGTTTACTTCGATTGTTTACATTCCACATGCAAGTGTTATAAACTGTTATTTATAAACGAATGTAAATAAATAAACATAATTAACCGAACTAAATCAACGTATTAAATCAGGTAAGTACTGCTAACTTGCGAGATATTTATTTATAAACTTGGCTAGTTTATTTTATTTGCAACTTACGTTTATCGAAATCTTGGGAAGTAGGTTATATGGCTTTGAAATTGTTTAAATACCTTCTGCAAATGTAAGAATATACAATAAGTCTTCCCTTGGGTGCTCGGTTTGTCCAAATCGTACAGTAGTTCAAGTTTAATAACTTGCTCTGAAGTTTTGGGGTATAACCATTGGATTCGATTGGTCTGGGTGGAATTCTATTGCTGTTTCCATCTGATGAGCAATTAACTCCACATCCAACTTGATCCTGACTCGTCAGATGTCGCCTAAGTAGTCCGTGCATGTTTGAGTTCTTCATATTCAAATAGTTGGATTGGTTTTTAAGTATGACTCGGCACTTTCGGAGTTATAACTTTTTAAATTTTGTGGTCTAAGCATTTGTGACCGATAATTTTAACTTTTGTTTAATTTTGGCTTCATATGTTTTAAAATTTTATGAAAATTAAAATATTAAGTTTTTTAAGTCCAGAACATACTTAGAATGAATCTCAACGCACACATTATTCTTCAAAACAATACTTAGATCACTTGGATCGGATAATTAGTTTCAGCGATACGATTCCTTTTATGTACACAAATCGTATTTGGAGAGTTGAGGTCGTACGTTCACTTTAATTACAAATAAATGGAGGACAACGGCATAAAATTTCACCCGCTTCTTTAAAGTGTGACCAAGATGGTGGTGATATGTTTATTTTTAGGCAAGTTAGTGGTGTTTAAAATTACTAAACTTCTACAGAAACTGTCACTCATTCGGTCACATTCTCCACATACGCGGCACCAATTCTAAAGACTTTTCCAAGTTAAAAGGATATGTCACGTACGGCTTCTATTGTCGCTGGTGTTTGTAGGTGCAGCTCAGTGTACAATGTTTACAAACCTCTTTTACACACACTTATGATTTGGGGACAAGGTAATAGCAAAACGAAAGAAATGGAAGCCCTAAGAAATTAAATGTTGTAGAATTTGTGATCAATATAAATAAAGATTTGGCTGCTTCAGTGTGTATTCTGACTTTGCTTTAGATGGAATTCTACCCGAAAGATGACCTGGACACTTGCATTGAAAAT
Source organism: Philaenus spumarius (assembly GCA_018207615.1). Classification (NCBI taxonomy): domain Eukaryota; kingdom Metazoa; phylum Arthropoda; class Insecta; order Hemiptera; family Aphrophoridae; genus Philaenus; species Philaenus spumarius. The sequence continues at coordinate 48,301 of JAGFPH010003497.1, forward strand.
GAAGTCCTAGAAAGTGAAATCCAAAAAATGTACTCCGGATCCTACATTTTCATCACAGGAGCCACAGGTTTCATGGGGAAAATTTTATTGGAAAAAATCTTGAGGTAATTTGTTTGCTTTGTTCGCAAATGTTACATTATGTTTTGAAGTATGCATTTCAGTTTCATCACATTGATGTAATACCATCTGTGTAATAAATGTAAATACTAGTAAATCCCCGTGAAAAATCACAGGCAACACATCAGAAATACATCATTTATACAAAGTACTATTTAAACAACACACTTTATCTAGGCTTACCTAACTATGCAGACAGGGACTTTTAACTCGGTAAATATTTACAATTATAAGGACTATAAAACTGTAGGAATATTTGTTAAGATTTTGTGTTTATGTATATTATTATATGTATTTAAAGAAAGATAAAAATATTACCGTATCTTTTAATTGCCTTTTATTTCATATTGATGGATCAAATGATTTAGAAGTTCTTAATATTATAGGCTACAGTATTGATTGAAGTTGTAAACATAACCCCAAAGTATAATCTACGCTAGGTTTTGTTTGCGTTTTACAGATGATGGGTGAAATCAGCTGTTATGTTATTAAGTTAAACAAATAGGTATTTTTTCTTTAAATTTGTATAAACGGATATTTTGATGATAAAAGGTAGTATTTATATACAGTTTATAACCTCAAAGCAAATATTATAACGCATAATTATAACATACATTAGTTCTATAACTCATGTTTAAAAAAATCAACTTCACAGGAAATTATAACGATTGAACTTGTAAACATAACCTCAAACTATAATGTACACCGAGTTTACAGATGATGAATGAAATCAGCTGTTATATTAAATGTTACTCCACATACGCTCGTACGTACACTCGCTTTTATAGGAGTTGATATTATGGCATTTTAAAAACTATTTTATTTAATAGTTTTTATTTTAACTATTTTTATAAGGATATATATCGAATAAATATAATTATGTTAATTACAGTAGAGTCCCACTATTCCCAAAATCTATCTATTCCGAACATAAACAGAGCACTAGCTTGATGATAACGCCTGAAACCAAATTGGATTAAAAGCTGGTTACTTACAGTACATGTCGGATCCATTTATACAATTCTGTAGAATCATTTTTAATCACTGTTAAACACAAAAATTAACTAATTTACACACACTTAAGTGTAGGTTTACACCATCCGTTTTTTCCCTTCCTTTGTGTTGTGTTTTTGTTAACGGAAATTGACAACACATTAACCTCAATGGGCCAGTTGGAATTGTCCGGTTTTGTTTCCTTCACGTTTTCCATCCGTTTTGCGAGAAGGAAGCTACCGTAACAAGCTTCCGGTGAAAAGGATACAGAGTCCTTCAGAAAGAAGGAAGGATTAGATACAACAGCTAGGCATTAGTAGTGTTGTTGCCACCTGCCAGTTGCATTCATCCGTTTTCGTTATCTCGAAGGAATTTTATTTTTGTCTCAAGCTTTTTTCAAGACAGTGGGGTACTAACGGACAGACTTCGGGATGATGAAACGGACAGTTCGAACGCCTATCCCTTCCCTTCCATTTTTAGAAGAAAACGGAATTATAATACAATGGAAAGAAAAAAACGGATACCTGCACTAAGAAGTAAAGTCTGTGATTTTTTTCTGAGCACTGATGCTCTTGACTTGAGGATGCAATGTTCACAGTCTTTACATTTCTTTTCTCTGCCTAGACTATAGGAACATGCATAGGGAGACCGTGGGAACAGCACCTGTTGATTTCAACCCATGTCTGTATTTCCCACGACTATACTAATAAAGCCCTAAAAGTATATGTGGTTTGCTTTACACGAAACGGAAGATTGAAGTTTTGTCTACAAATCGATGTAAACATACCTATAAAAATATATAGAATTGTAAGAAATATATCGAATCCAAAATGTGCTGTTTCAATGGTTGGAACCTGCCCAATTGCAAGGGTTTACAGAAACCTTTATATTTTCGAAATTATAAGCAAGACGTCCGATTTTAAGGCAGTATTAGAAAGTTCAAATCTTGAAGAATCCAAAGGTACCTTTATATTATTGTCAAAATATTTCTGTCGAGCGATATTGAGCCTTAGAGAAGTGACGTATTTGTATAATTTCCTATTGCTTTCTCGAGCGGCATCAATTGATTTAGAATACTACAATTTTAAAACGATGATTACATATGTAAATATACATTTTACAAAATGTTTGTAAATACAAAAATTTAAGTTTGAAACATTTCCTTTCAAATCGTTTTATTGAGATTGGATGATTTTTAGTGGGTGAAATATTCGATACAATCAGACGTTACAAAAGGGCTGTCTTGGCTCGCTATAGTGTTGTCTGCCCGTTGTAGGGTTAATAGCATTACATGGTAATTCTAAATATTTATTTATATAACGTAACTTTATTTTTAGTTTCATGTTTATATTTTATAAAACAACTTATGTATGTATCTATTGCTCTCAATTTCAATAATAACAAACCTAAAACCTGTTTTTCTTAATTCCTGAGTCATATCCAACTATCCGAATTTCCAAGTAACCGTATGTGGCCCAGTCCCAATTGATTTGGATAATTTTGTAGGTCTACTGCATTTCAGGGTCATTACTCAAGTATCTGGCTATACCTATACCTGGTGGCTATGTGCAGTACAGTTGTATTTATGATTCATTTTCTTGGAATCTAAACAATAAATATTGGTAGAGTAAACTATGCATTTCCAACGGATAAAATTAGTGATGGATACGTAAAACAACATATTGATTGTACAGGTTGCTGTAGAAAGAACTTCCCTATTTGGGGAGCTAATAAAAACAAAATCAAGTAAGATAGGATATTTTTATTTTCACTAACAAAGAGTACACATAATGCCGACTAAGAATAAGCAATATTAATGTATTTTAAGGAATATGTCACTCAAATGGCTGCCTCCATTTTTGCTGCAGTACCGACGGCGTAGAGGGGTGGGGCGAAGGTGTAGTGGGGTGGAGGCGAGTATTGGAATAGCTCCATACGTGACGTTTTCAGTGTACGCCATGGCTTGGTCTGGTGAACATCGCGCTTTTGTCGTGGAACAGTTTATTCAAAATGGCGGATTGCCAATAACTACACAACGGGCCTTTCGCATTCGGTTCGCTCTTGGTCGACGGGACTCTGTACCCAATAAGGAAACCATTTATTCATGGGAATTTTCGAAAGACTGGTTCTGCATTGAAACAGTAGCCCCAAGGTCGACGACGGACTGCTACAGGCCCAGAAAATGTTGCTGCAGTGAGAGGTTCCGTTCAACAATCTCCTCGAAGTTCCGCAAGAAAGCATGCAATGGCCTTGCGATTATCTGAGTGATGTGTGAGTGAAGGTGTACCAACATCGCAATCAAACTTTAGAAGCCCTCAAGGACACGATAACTGAAGAAGTTGAAGCAATTGCCCCGACATCACTCGTGAGGTAATGAACAACTACAGAGAAGGGCTCTAACCAAGCGTGTACACTGAAAACGTAATGCCTGCAGCTATTCCAAAACTCACCCCCACCCCACCATACCTTCGCCCCACCCCTCTACTTCGTCGGTACTGCAACAACAATGGAGGCAGCCATTTGAGTGACGTATTGTTTAACACATTAATATTTCATATTCTTAAACAGCATTATGTGTACTCTTTGTTAATGAAAATAAAAATATCCTATCTTAATTGGTTTTGTTTCTATTAACTCCCCAAATAGGGGAGTTCTTTCTGCCGCACCCTGTACAATCAGAGGACGCATACAATCTGAACTGTGTGTTACAGAAGCTGTAATGTAGCCGGAGTGTACCTCTTGGTACGCGAGAAGAAGGGAAAAACTCAGGCAGAGAGACTTCAGGATTTGTTAAGTGATGTTGTAAGTATTGGGTTTTTAGTTAACGTTAAACAGTTGGAAATAAAACAAACTATTTATAAATTTTTTTTAAGGCGAAAATCTGAGTGGTTATTATTACCTGAAAACGGAAAGCATTTACGTAATGCTCATAGACTTCTTGAGATACATACGATCGTACACTGGTATAAAATAAAAACTTTTAATTTATACATACTACTTAAACTAAAATGATAAAATAACAACAAATAATTAAACAACAACTACTTGTCACGTGGTTGTAAAGGGCCCTGTTACATAACAATGAATAAAACTCTAATTAAAACTAAAAGTAATAAAGCTTAACGTGGTATTTAAGTTAAGTAAAATGTATATTGTTTTCAAATGTTTGCAATTACATTCAACCGATGGAGAAATGCTAACACCATATTAATTGGTTGTGTGTTAGCATCCTCCGAATGCAATTTGGTAGGCAAAACCTCTTACGAACATGTTTTAATTTTCACAATCAAAAAGTAGGTGATCCACACTTTAAAAGATCCATTCTTTGGGGAAAAAAAGAATACTTTTATAGTTCAGTCATTCAATTCTCCACACAAAACAATACTGTTTTATTTTGTAGACCTTAGTTACAGATAAATATTTAAGACGTAAAACTGAACCATGGGCCGTGGAATACTGCGCTAGTGTTCAAGCCAATGGTCAGTCCACCAACTACCAACTCCTCAACACTCTAATCCAATCTACTGGCAATACCCTCCCATGCCACAACAGTTTCATGTCTTAAAAATTCATCTGTATAATTGCTTATTTGTTCCAGAAGCACATAGAGTGCGCACATTAATAGAATCATTTAAATTAGTAAATTATTGCAAATTTTATTTTACCCTCCCTCTCCCCGAGCATTGAAAAAGGTTTGTTGCGATGATTACGCAAAAATGTCACCCCTCGCCATTGTTAATTTGGTGTGCAGACATCACCTGATAACAGAGTTCAGCAGCCACCCTCGCAAGAAAATATCAGGCATCTGTACAATTTTCATAGGCTTTAGAGGAGAGTGTTACATAAATTTTGGTTCGCTGTAATCTCTTATAACTAGTTCTGATAAAGTAACTTCTTTTCATTACACTATTCCTGTGAAACTATTTGTCTTGTTTTAGCTGTTACAATAGTACTTTCAAGCTTTAGGTCTTAAAATACAGACTATTATTTTGTAGTACAGTAGAGCCAAGGTTATGCGAGCCTCGACTAATCGAGTTCCGGGTTAACCGAGGTAGTCAAAAAAAAAGTTCGGTTCGCGGTAGACGCCTGCGTTTAAGTAACCGTGCAAAGTGCAATACGCATATAGCGGCAGATCTACTGTACTGTACTTATATCGGTCACATGCGGAAAAGGGTTCCGGTAAATAAAAAGCACAGTTTTAAATCATTATTAAATACACGGTAGATGCGTTCCGGCAAAATGCCGCGTAAAACGAAACCGCGTATAACGGGGACTGTTTATAGACTGATGCGTAGCCAAAAATAGAACGTCGTACAGTTTAGTATTGATATTGATCAAGTAGGCTTACATTAAAATGAATTTTAGTAATTAAAACAAACGGTTTTGTTTTTCAAATTAATTTTAGTGATTAAATTCTCAACAAAATCAAATGACTAAATTGTTGACTAAATTCTGTACAAACAATACAGTAAACGAAAAATGTGTACATATAGTACAAGTGCCTTACATTTCTATACTAATATTATAAAGAGGTAAAGTTTGTTTTTTTGTTTGTTTGTATGTAGAGGGTAATCTCTGGCACTACTGAACCGATTGAAAAAATAGTTTTATTAATAAAAAGCTACATATCCCTGAGTAACATAGGCTATAATTCATTTCAATAAAAAATAAAAACCTTTTTTTATTTCAATATTTGTAAATTTATTCGGAAAAAATTCTGAGGTTAGGCCTAGAATGATAAACCAACACATGTATTTACATTTATTACCATAGCAGCCAATTGAATAAAATAACAGATAATGTAGCTGTTTGCTCCAATATTTATTTCCATTAATAGCTGATTTCAAAATTTGAAGCAATTATTTTTGTATTTCTTTCTTTTAGGTTAGGGTTTTAAAGTGTAGATCTGAGCCTTGCTGGTTCTTTTAACCATTAGTATAACTACTAAAAATATAAGAAGTAATTTAATTTGATCATTTAATATTATTTACCATCTTAGTTTTGAGGTTATTATAAATCCTACGCCTTTATTACAAATAAAACATAACATATGTTTTTGGAAGGTTCCATTGGGGGTTGGAGTGCGGAGCACGCAGGGGTCTCCCCTAGTCTTACATATAAATAAATTGAGTAAATTAAGTTAAAAAAAGATAAATACAGAGAATAGTTTTAACCAGATTAAGATTTCAGTAAAATATTTTGAAAGAAATTAAGTTTTTTACTACATTTTAGATTATCACTCGAGACCAATATTTTCGCTGCTAACACCGAACGATAGCTTGTTGTGACCGTCTAAGTTGCAAAAATAGACAAACCCAGACAATGACGGACCACGTAGGGGTGGGTAGGGGTACCGTTGTAAGAGCACTTATTTTGATTGGTGAGCGAGATGACAAACAGCGCGCCAATAACTTGTGAAATCAACTGTAGCCTACACTCCAAACAACTCAACTCATTACTAAACCTTTCAAGGACTTTTTTTACCGCATAAAAGCGAAAGCGTAACGAGGACTGCCTGCACCGAACAATACAGTAATTTCAGTGCTTTGCTAATCATCAATACGATTTCGTTAATGCTTTTTCTCTAAACGACACTTTGTTCAATAAAACTCAAACTCGCTGTGTTATGGCAATGTGGAGTGTAAACCAGTATTGTAAAAATAGATACGGTGCATAAGCGAGTGAGTTCCGTTAAACAGAAAGCACTTACGGACTTCTTTAAGTAATAATCTTGTTATCTGGAACATGTACTGCAGCCTGCGTGTGACTTTTTATCATTTTGTATTTTATTTTTATTTGGTGTTTTATACAGTAGATGCCTTTTTCACATCTTTGATAATATTTTAGGTTTTCGAAAGAGCACTCTTAGAAAATAGAAATGCAAGGAATTTGATCACCCTGATGAATGGCGATTGCTCTTTACCCGATCTGGGCCTGTCCGAAGAAGATCGCATGGTTCTTCAAGACCAAGTGGATTTCGTTTTCCACGTAGCGGCGACTGTAAACATGGGTGAAAATTTAAGATCTGCATTCTACATTAACATCAACGCTGCCAGGTGTTTATTAGAGCTCGCCAAAACTATGAAAACACTCAAGGTAAGTTTTAGCTGATAATTTAATCTTTACTTATTTGGTAAGTCTCAATTGTATGACAACTCGACCACACAGCTGAACCGCTGACGTGAGTTGGGTAAATTTCCAAAATTAAGTTTATAGGATTATGTTTTAGGGTTTCAACCAACAATTTGGGAAATAGGTCTATTCAAGACGGTGCTGAATAGCTGCAAAATGCTTCGCACGCCATTCCGCATATTGGAAGTATCTTCAACACACAAAGCATTGCGTGCTTCGCATGCCAACTGCCGTATTGGGAGTATCTTCAATACACAATGCATTGCGTGCTCCCCACTCCAATCACATGGCTTTGAACCGGGTACTTTTATGGTATTTTACGTTTTGATCGATTTTGGGAGAACCAAGCGAGCTATAAGGTCGCTTAAAAAAAACAAAATGTGCAGAATAACATCCTACATTTATATTTGTAGAAAAAATTCCAAAAAACATTTATTCTCGTAGGAAAAATTTCAAAAAATAGTTAGTTAAGGTCAAAAAACGTGCTTCCGGTTGTTGGATTTTTTTGGCTAACGAACTCGTCCGAGCAACATGTGTAAGAAATTTGGACCAAATCGGACTTAAAATGCAGCCGCTAGAGTGCGAACACATATATATATATAAATATATTTTAATGACACCCCAAAATATGTTCTGGGGACCATGATCAATGCTCATTTGCTACTCCCGACCTTGGGTCTCACCACAAGGGCCACTGCAATAGCTCATTTTTTCTATGGAAATTCGCTAATAATCATAGTTACACTATGCATTATATTTTCATCTATTAATGGAGTGAACAATACATGGCCACAAAGGGCGTTTCTAGCCACTTTCTTATCCAGCGAGCAACTGTTCTACCGTACCACCTTCCATACCCTCGTGATGATCATGTTAGTCCCTATTATAAACAACTAGCTGTTGTACCCGTGGCTTCGCACACGGTCCAAAGTTTCGCCACATAGTAATAAATGTTTATTGTTTTAAGGGTTGTTATTACATTTTCACCCCGATCCGGCTTTGCACGGATAGACAAATTAAAGTTACATGTATATTAGCAACAAAAATATATCAATAAATATAGTACACTATGTATTTCTTATGGGGATTTTTAGTAACTTTGACCCTCCAAACCACCCTAAAATTTAGAATTTTTCAGAAACCTTTCTTAGCGAGCACCTAGGGCCCTAGAGGAAGCTACATACCAAATTTCATTCAAATCCGTTTGGTGGTTTTTTTAGTAACTTTGACCCCCCAAAATTTCAAATTTAAAAAAAACATTCTTAGGGATCACCTAGGGCTCTAGAGAAAGCTATATACCAAATTTCATTCCAATCCGTTTGGTGTTTTTTTTAAGTAACTTTGATCCCCCCAAAAACATCCTAAAATTTCTAATTTTTGGAAAACCTTTCTTAGCGAACACCTAGGGTCCTTTTAGAAACTGCATACCAAATTTCATTGCAATCCGTTCGGTAGTTTTTGAGAAATCGTGATGAGTGTGTCATTCAGTCAGTCAGTGGTATTTGGTTTATATATATTTATATTAGCTGACCCGAACGGCGTTGCCCATGGTGGTTGGTATTTTCAGTCTGTTTAACGTAATAGTATTCTTTTTAAGTGTTCAGTCAGTGAGTGGTATTTGGCTTTTATATATATAGATCTTAAATAATAAAAGCACTATTGTCATAATAATAAAAGATCTGAAATTATGATTTTAGTAACTTTGATCCCCCCAAACCCCTCCTAAAATTTCGAAATTTTTCATACCCTTTCTTAGTGAGCACCTATGGCCCTAGAGGAAGCTACATACCAAATTTCATTCCAATCTGTTCGGTAGTTTTAAAAAAATCGTGATTTAATAACTTTGATCCCCTCAAACCCCCTCTAAAATTTCGAATTTTTTCAAACTCTCTCTTAGTAAGCACCTATGGCCCTAGAGGAAGCTACATACCAAATTTCATTTCAATCCGTTCGGTAGTTTTTGAGAAATCGTGATGAGTGAGTGAGTGAGTAAGTGGTATTTCGCTTTTATTATATATAGATTATATCTTTTAAAACTTGATGAATTAAGGTCTTTTCATATATTTTTAACTATATTGCATGGTGTCCTTCAAACAAGAGTGCCGACTTACTTGGCAAATAAGTTTGTTTTTGCCTCGGATTTATGTACAAAAAATACAAGAAAGTTGTATTCTGAGATTTACGAAGTACTAATTGATTATTTTTTTTCTGTCTTTTTGTAACTAAAATACATTTTGAGGAGTCGGGGATACGAGATTCTACTGGTTCCGAATCAGGAGTGTTGCCCGTGGACATGTATAGATTTGATGTGCAGTGACACTAGTTACGGCATTCGTACAAGTTTACAAATAAAATAATATTAACAAGTGGTATCGCCGTTGCTCAGCAACACAAGCGTCTCTGAAACATCTTGCTGTGTTGGTGGTTTTTGGTAGATTACCGTAACGTTCACACAATGAAATGTAAACGGGGATGTTTAAATGAGAAAGTATGTGAATATATTTGTCATTCATCCGGCAAGGCTTACATTTTAGAAATAAATGGGGATTCGTTATCTTTGTACTTTGAATATAGGCTATGTTTTTCTAGAAGATTTAAACAAATAGTTTTTTGTGGAAACATTAAAAGATAAGTAGTTAAATTTTATAAAAAAGAAGGATGAACAGAAAGAGGATGAAATAAACAAATGAAATTCTTATTTAATATTAAATTTTGTAACAGGTGAGGCCTTTGTACGAAGGACTCCATCTATTTGTGAGTAGACATGTAACTAGTAGTTCTATGAACAGTAGACCTCGCTTGTTGAAATAACAAATGTAGTTTTAAAGAACTAAAACTCAGTAAATACGACGCAACGCCAATCGGCCTCCTTATCTCGGCTCCCCCTCCACAACTCACTCACAGTCACAGCGGCGACACTGACGTAGCGCAGGAAAGAGCAAGACAGGAGGTTGCTCTCTCTCTCTCCCTCTCCATAAAATTATAAGGTTTTTATGAAGATATGTAAAGAATAAACGTATAAAAACATGGTTAAAATTAAAAAACTTGGACGATTTTGAACAAATTTGAAGTTTGCGGCCATTTTGTGAGCTTACCGTTAAAGTTAAGGAAAAAAATCAAGAAACCAATTTTGTAGAACATTAAATTTTCTACCTGCAAAATTCTATTAGTTTTTCAATTTGACTTACGGTTAAGCCACAAACTGGCTTTGGAAAAATAATACACTAAGAGAAACGGTGAGGCCGACATTTTTATTTTATTTAAGTGGTTAAAAATAAAAAATTGAAGAAACTGTATATATAAATCGCTTGGCCTAGAAATAAGGAACATTCATGCAAAAAATCATGACAATCAGTCAAGGCGTTTGGCCATAATTGTGAGACAGACACACAGACGAAATGCCGAACGGTCGAGCTAAAACGGAGACCTCGCTTTGCTCGGACAATAAAAAACAGTAATAAGTCTGTTTTGTAAATACATTTTTTAGTTTATCAATTGCATTGGTTTTCTTTCACCAATTATTTCTCGTGCATTATAAATTGGTAATTTAAAATGTTCTTCAGACATACCGGTAGGCCTATTAGTTATATTTTTCATTTAGTTAGCTCACAAAAGCTTTTAACATTTTGTTGCAGGCGTTTGTGTACGTGTCCACTGCTTATTCCCAAATAATGCTCAGCACTATAGAAGAGAAATTTTATCCCACAGAATTTTCACCAGAAGAAATGCACCAGATAGTGAAGGATTTGGACGATTCCCAATTGTCTGCCATAACACCTCTGTAAGTATTTATTTGCAAAAAGTCTTGGGTATTAATCCGCTAAGGAATTTCTTGACTGGCCCAATACTTCGTTATTTTTCAACCAATTTGTACAAATAAAGTGTCGTTTTAAACATTTTACACTGCAAATTCGCAGAAAAATATAAAAATAAAAAATACTACTGTATTTTAAAATTAACTATCGTTAAACAAATTACGTCATTCTATTTAAATAGGAGTACATTTTGCAAGAACTCTCCCTTAGAACCAGTCAACGTTAGCTCGTGTCAAATGTACAGGTTATAACGTGTCGCTGATTGGCGAATATTCGAGGCAAAGGGACGGGAGGTGAGTCACATCGCCTGCACCCGACGACCACAACAACGCTAATGTCATACTTCTCTACTGCACAATGACTCACGCTCCACCATGATTTGTTTTATCACTTTTTAAACAACAAAACTTTGTATTCTTGTTCGCATTTAAATTTATTTAAACATAAAATTCTTACATAAATACCTTAATTCCTTGTACTGCTCGCAGTCCTATTATTTATTTATGTAATTGTATCCTGTCCAGTAAGGCAAAAAACAAAATAAATCATTAAAATTTTAATTTTTAATTGATTTTAGGTTCCCAGGCCCCTGGGCGCCCTCTATTGCCCTCTATGTCCCCTCTTGTTGCCAGCTGTGCACTATTACATTTTCATCGTTAATAAATTAAAGGAGCATATTTTACGCTTTTCAATTAATTATGTATGTATTCAAGTTTTTAGAAAAGTTATAAAATTATGAATATTCTGAAGAACAATTTAAATCAATATACATTTACAAGTTACTAGCTGGCCCGACCCAGCTTTTCACGTATAGACAAATCAAAGTTAAATGTATATTAACAAAAAATATATTATACCCCCCTAAAATTTCGATTTTTTTAAAACTATTTCTTAGCGAGCACCTAGGGCCCTAGAGGAAGCTACATAATACATTTCATTCCAATCCGTTGGTGTTTCTTTTTACTAACTTTGACCCCCCAAACCCCCTAAAATTTCGAATTTTTTTAAAACCCTTTCTTACCGATTACCTAGGGCTCTAGAGGAAGCTGCATACCAAATTTCTTTCCAATCCGTTCGATGGTTTTTTGTAGTAACTTTGACCCCCCAAACCTCGCCTAAAATTTCGAATTTTTTTAAAAACTTTCTTAGCGAGCACCTATGGCCCTAGGGGAAGCTACGTACCAAATTTCATTAAAATCCGTTCGATGGTTTTAGGGAAATCGTGATTTTGTAAATTTGAACCCCCCAAACCCCCCTAAAATTTTGAATTTTTTGAAACCCTTTCTTAGCGAGCATCTATGGCCCTAGAGGAAGCTACATATCTAATTTCATTCCAATCCGTTCGGTAGGTTTTGAGAAATCATGATTTAGTAACTTTGACCCCCCCCAAAACCGCCCCTAAAATTTCGAATTTTCGGAAACCCTTTCTTAGTGCGCATCTAGAGCTTATAAAGAGTTTTAGTGCCAAATTTCATGTTTGTAGGCCTCGTGGTTTTGGAGAAACTGTGATGAGTCAATGGTATTTGGCTTTTACAAGTATAGATTATCTTAAATTTAGTAAATAACTGTTTCTAAATTTGTTTCTTTTGCAGTATAGTGGGTAAAATGGTGAACACATATTCTTTAACAAAAGCCATAACTGAGTATATGATAACAAGATATCATCCTGAAATTCCTGTCACAGTGGTCCGTCCTTCTATTGGTAAGTTTAATTGTTTAATATAATATATTATGTATAATATATTATGTACTTCCTCTTTATAGATCTAACTGTAAGATTAAACACTTTTAATTTATTAAAACACTACAGTATTTTTTATCATTATCATTATCCAGTGGCGGCTGGTGAGTTAATAACTTGGTGGTTGCAATTATGTGGAGAGAATTTCCGGTGGATATGGAATATGAACGCAATTTAACACATTATTTTAGGTGATGAATTACACATGGAATTATACGTTTTTGTCTTTATTACACCAACATTTTAAACTTAAATCCGTTAAAATGATTTGGTTACCATTACGAACAAGTAAAACATTTTTAGCTTTCAGTTAAGGGTAATACTAACCTACAATAAAATAGTAAATAAACTGAAAATAACAATTAAATCATGCATGAATAAACATAGAATTCAGGCAAATTATATGTTTAAATATCACTAACCTCATTTAAAAAGAAAGTCCATTCGTCTGTTTTTCAGATGGGCAAACTTGTCGATGACTAATCAACACTACACACTACACTCTCTGTCTAGGCCCACTCAAATTGCTACAACTTATGAAGAATAATGTAAAAAGTTTTAAAAGCACTATTGTAATAGAATCCAGATTAAGTACACACACACTAAAATATATTAACACAATCTAAAACAAATAAACAACAAACGCAGCTAGCCAAAATACGAGAACAAAACTAACAACACGTAACCTCAAAATGTCTTTCATTATTCACTAAACAAAACATGAAATATGAACATCAAAGCATTCTGGCTGGCAAACCCCTGGTGGCTGGTTGTAGAACTTTTATGCACCTGAAGGCTTTATGTGAGTTGCCATAGCAACACATTAGTTAAAAATCCCCCACCAGTTTCAATGCTAATAGCTGCATTAGGCTCTGGTTGCAGAAGCAGTGCGTTCCACGACGCTGCGCGCGAAGGTTGGGTTGACGTTCTTCGGCTTTTCAACGGTTTGGGGACATTCTTGGCCATAAATTTTAGATTGAAATGAGGTTGATATTGATAATGCACTGATATTTAAAGAAATATTAATGTGATTAATTTTTTGTTTTATTTCTTGGGGGTTGTGCAACCAAACAACCACACAAGGAGCCGCCACTGTCATTATCATTATCATTATCATACATTATACAGTAGAGTCCCGCTATTCCGAACTAATTGGGACCGAACACTGTTCGATTTAGGCGATTTACACTGTTGAATTCAGAATAGGCAGGATTCATTAATAATATTAACGTATCAACTTGTTAATCTGATAGTGTCTGTTCTATATCTGCTCGGAGGAAAGGGAGGAGAAGTTCTTCTAAAAACGGAAGAGAAGTTATAGGTTGTTCGAACTGTCTGTTTTGTTTGGATTGTCTTGAAATAAGATCGAGAAAAAAATAAAGTTCCTTTGAGATAACGAAAACGGAGGAGAAAAACGGATTAACGCAACTGGCAGGTGGCAACAACACTACTAGCGCCTTTGTCTATCTGTTACATCTAATCCTTCCTTCTTTCTGACGGACCCGGTATCAGTTTCACCAGAAGCTTGTTGCGGTACCTTCCTTCCCGCTAAACGGATGGAAAACGTGAAGGAAACCTCAGCTTTCATTCAAATTTGGTTTCAGACATTTTCATCAAGCTCTATGTATGTCTCTATTTAACAATAAATGTATTTGAATAACAATAAATGTACGTTTTTTCACGAACGTCTTTTTAATTTCTCCTGTTTTTTATGTTAAAAACTCGGTATTTTTTTCTGAACTCTGTTCATAGTAGCGGGGTTTGGAATATCGGAACTCTACTGCAGTTATATCCATGTGTGCAGAAGTAAATTGTTACATACTCGAACTGGTAACTAGACACTTTACTGCCATCTTGTCACAGACTTCGAGGATCATCCAAAAAGAAGAAAACATTTTAACAGTGATTTATTTTAACAAAAAATAGAAATAAATAATGATAAAATTATGACATGAACTATCAGAAAAGCTCGAGAAGATTCTTGATTACTCCGTACATAGTTTTCTGAGAATGCAAATAAAATAGCCATTACTTAAAATTACTTATATTTTGTAGTGGTTTCATCCGCTTCGGAGCCGCTAGTTGGATGGATTGACAACGCAAATGGAGCTACCGGAGTAGGTGCGGGGACTTTGGCTGGATTGTTAAGAGTTTGGAGATCAGATCCCGATGCGATAGCCGATTTGATACCTGTAGACGTTGCTATCAACACAATGTTAGCTGTCGGCTGGCATGTTGCTGCTCATAGGCCTAAACCCGAAAACAAGTATGTTACTGAAAGTTAGCCAAGCTGTATAGGTATTATCATCCCCCCACTACTGTACATTAAAAGAAAAGTATAGTGTTTTTCTTTTTAATAAACGTCATGAATAATGTTGCCAATAATAGTAATTACTGTATAGTTGTTTGTCCTTTCACTCAAGGTAACAAATATATGATTTCCTGTTGGTACATCTTTACAACGTCACTCGGACGTAGCGTCAACATTCGTTCTGTCCCTTCGTTGACGCTATAACCAAGTTCAACTGTATTTCAAATACATCCATGCAGTCATCATTTAAAAATTGTTAAACATAATATGCCCTTGTTATCAACATCTTTGTATATGCTATCTTCCAAGCCCCTACATCAATCTCTCCAGAAAAAAATGTTCTGCCCTTTTAAAATCATTAAAAGAAAAAATATAATGTGTATGGGTAGTATTTATTAATAAGTTAATTTCTTTTGATTTGCTATCAGTACTAAGTTTATGAAAGTTATTACAAAAATATTCTATATCGTTTAACAGTTGAATATTGAAATTGAAAATTTATTGTTCCTTTTTCAATATAGGTACAGAAATAATAATTAATGACTAAACAAGTTGTACACAAAAGTATTAAATCACTAATAAACAAGTTGTACGAAAACCAAAAAAAAGACTAACTTTAACAAAATATTACAATAAGATGTAAATAGGTCCATGTAAATAAAGCAAAACTTAAAATTGCTTATAACTGGAATACAACACATAAAACACCTATACCTACATACATAAACAAATTACAATTTATAACTTTAAAAAAAACATTAACCTTTGCATAACAAAAATATAAAGCCAACTACGTTATTACACAAAAACATACCCACTTCATCATGCATAACAAAAACCGCAATACAAAAAGGAGACAACAAAAGGCACCTCTAAGGCTAGGCCTGTGTAGAGGATTGCCGAAAAAAAAAACAGAAATAGATAACAGAATACGAGCGAACATATTACTTAAAATATTACCTAATTAGTGAAGATCGCCAAGTGTAAAAACATGTATATCAAGAGATGAATTTCATAATGGCAACGGTGGGTATAACTTTGACTATATCATAATTTCTAATAGGAAATCAACTTCTGCAGTTCAAGCAATCACTTTCTGAATTTTTTTTAGAAAACTCTTTTTGTGAAAACTGTATTTAATATAATTTGGTAACTGATTGAATGTTCTGGGTGCGATGAACTCAAAAGTTTTAGTGAAAAAAGTAAAATTTGGTTTTGTAATCTTTAAATTTGTCAAAAGTTTTATCTTATAATCATTAACCCTATTTGGAATATTACCGCTTTTTATATAAAATAGCTCCATTACTTTATAAAATATACATATACTTTATTTCCAATATCCCGAGTTCCACAAAAAGATGTTGGGAATGTTCAATTTTTGATTTTTGCTTTATAACTCTAACAATTTTCTTTTGAATTATAGAGACCGTTTTTATATTAATTTGGCAAGTACCACCCCACAAATTTTAAATACAAGTTGTACACATTGCGGCAATACGTACATTTTTATGTTTGTATATACTTATCCCGTCCAGAAAGTAAAGAACGAATGCGCATCGCGTGCAGCGCAGATCCCCACTACTGCGATTACATGCGCGGCCGCTTGCCCCTTCCTTTCTCTTCAGTGTGGGGTGAGTCTCGTTGCTGTGTGGTCACGCTACTGGTTTTCGCAGCGTTTTAAAATGACGGCTCTAATCGAAAATCCCGCCAAATGTGAAGTACGGAGTGTAATCCGCTTTTTGAATGCTCAAAAAGTTAAGCCCATTGAAATTTATAGGCAAATTAAAGATGTGTATGGTGAAGATGCGATGAATGAGTCATCAGTAAGAAAGTGGTGTATCATGTTTAACCAAGGAAGAACTAACGTGCATGATGAAGATCGGAGCGGGAGGCCATCACTAGTCACGGATGAACTGAAGAAAAAAGTTGAAGAAACAATTCAGGAAAATCGACGTTTCACTTTGACGACTTTACATGACTCTTTTCAACAAATTTCACGATCACTCCTACATGAGATAGTGACAGATCATCTTGGTTACAAGAAAGTGTGTGCTCGGTGGGTGCCTAAGATTTTGACGGACGACCATAAGGCGAAACGCATGGGGGCAGCCCTTGAATTTTTGACTCAATATGACAAAGATGGAGACCAATTTCTTGATCGTATTGTTACGGGAGATGAAACATGGGTTTCGTATAAGACTCCAGAAAGTAAGCGTCAGTCAATGGAGTGGCATCACACAAATTCGCCCTCAAAACCCAAAAAGGAAAAACCATTGTTGCAGACTCGCAAAGTCATGGCAACGGTTTTTTGGGACCGAAAGGGATTAATCCATGTGGATTTCATGCCACGAGGTGCAACAATAAACTCAGAATCCTACTGTGAGACTCTTCAACGACTTCGTCGCGCCATCCAAAACAAGAGGCGTGGAATGCTGTCGGCTAAAGTTTTTTTCATTCACGACAATGCCCGGCCTCATGCCTCGGCACGAACTGAAGTGGGAAATCTTTAGTCATCCTCCCTACAGCCCTGACCTAGCACCTAGTGATTTTCATCTGTTTCCAAAGTTGAAGCAATTTTTGGGTGGAAAACAGTTTGGAAATGACGATGAACTTAAAGAAGCAGTGATAATATGGCTCAAATCTTTCGCGGCTGATGAGTATAACATCGGAATAGAGAAACTGGTCCCACGTTACAACAAGTGTCTCGACAACAATGGCGATTACGTAGAAAAGTAGAATAAGGTACTGTGGCTGTGTAAATAAAGTTTGGTGTTGATATCTTTTGTTTTTATTTAACCATGCTAAAACGTTCTTTACTTTCTGGACGGCCCTCGTAATTATAATTATTTAACATATAGGATAATATATTAATAATAATATTAAATATTACCTTTTATTGGTCCGTCTTGTGACTTTTTTGGTCGTTCGAATGTTACGACGCGTTTCGGGATCGCAATCCCATTGTCAAGTACACTTACACAATAAAACACATAACACG